>OMKZ01001740.1:8248-40058 GCA_900302535.1 Neoniphon sammara | reverse complement strand
TAACATTCACTCAGTCAGTGAATGGTCTTTCCAGTTTTCATTAGGCCCATTATTACCATAGAATAACTCATTATTTTTTTCTTGTGTCCACATCACAGTGCCCTGGTTTCCCAGACAGATAAAAGACCTGGACAGATGCAACCTTTTAATCACAAAATTTGATCCAGATATTGACCAAGACCACCCAGTGAGTACCTCCATTTTTATTGCAAAACTTCATGGTTTTACTCTCTGCTACTGTATCGTCTTTTAATATTCATGTTTTTTCATACATCTCTTTTGCAGGGATTCAGTGATCCAGAATACAGAAAAAGGAGGGCTTTCATTTCTGAGCTTGCCTTTAACTACAAACAGTGAGTCATTGTACAAAATAAATCCCAGCAAGTCCATCTGCCTTCACCTTCAGCCAATTTTAAGCTACGTCACAATGTTTTTTTTAAGAATGCATTGGCTCTGTTTGTCGCAGGGGGGAGCCGCTGCCCATAGTGGAGTACACAGCAGAGGAAATATCCACATGGTGAGAGTGAACTAAATAGTCCTACACATCATAGATGATGCAGATGCATAATGGAGGATGACTCCTTTGTGACAATGTGGTCTTGTCATGTTAAAAGGAGGGAGGTTTACCGGACGTTGCGGAGTATCTACCCCAGCATGGCCTGTAAGCAGTTCCTGGATGCCCTGCAGCAGCTGGAGAGAGAGTGTGGCTATGGAGAAGAGAGCATTCCTCAGCTCAGAGAGGTTTCTGCCTTCCTAAAAGGTGAGAGAGACAGAGAAAGAAGAATGAGGCCCTTACAGATAAAGAAAAGATCAAATCTGCATTGGATGAGGCAGTCAAACACACCAGTGCTGAAAAAATATCTATTATGCAATCTCTGTGATGTGTTTCACTTCGTTTCAGATTATGTTGACATGTTTGAAGGTCCAGATAAGAGAGATAGGAAATGACAAGAGAACGATTAAACTAACTTTATCATAAGGGTCCTCTGTATAAGAGCATATCAGTGTGATCAAATAGTGCAAATTCATGCTCTATGACCTAGACTTTCTTTGAACTACACTTCATTATGTGTGACAGTGTTGCTCCCCTCCCTCTGTCCATCTCCAGAGAAAACAGGCTTCCAGCTGCGTCCAGTAGCAGGCCTGCTGTCAGCCAGAGACTTCCTGGCCAGTCTGGCCTTCAGGGTGTTTCAGTGCACACAGTACCTCCGACATTCCTCAGCACCCATGCACTCGCCTGAGCCGTGAGTCGCCTTAACATTTGGGATCTATCTCAGTTTATTTTGATCTGTGTCTTATGCATTCAGCAACTTTGCCGTTTGTTCACTTTTCCAACAGAGATTGTTGTCATGAGCTACTCGGTCATATTCCCATGCTGGCAGATAAAGAATTTGCCCAGTTTTCCCAGGTAACTGTACTGCATGGTGTTATTAGTTTTCCCCCCTTTTCTTTCATTTAGTGTGACTCGAGTGCAATCAATTTGTATTACCTTTAATGCTCACCACATTTAACATTTACAGGAGATTGGACTTGCCTCGCTTGGAGCATCAGATGAGGATATTGAGAAACTGTCAACAGTAAGAGTCATGTTTGTTTTCTCAAAATTAGACCTACTCAGCTGTCAGTCAGACCTTGTTAAAATTCTGCAATTGTTAAGTGGAATTCTAAAAAAAAAAAAAAAAAAAAAGACAGACATGCACTTGTAGCCAATTAACTGCCTCAAAGCTGACAAAGATCACATGAGTAGGAAAATAAAACAATTGCAACTCAATTGTTGGAAAGATAGCTGTTTCAGTTGATTACAAATCTAATATCTAAGGCAGTGGTCCTCAATCCTGGTCCTCAGGACCCCGAGTACCGCTGGTTTTCCATCCTACTGGCCGCTTAATTGCATTCACCTGGTATTCCAGGTGTAACTCAGTCTCTGATTACATGGCTAAAATGAAAACATGCAGGGCTGTGGGCCCTGGGGACCAGGATTGAGAATGACTGATCTAAGGGAATCACTGGTTCTCTTCAGTTGGTGCAGTTTATGGATCTTTAATGCCATCTAGTGGCAAAAGTAAATGATTGCACATTGTGTGTAAACCTTCCTTTTCAGAGAGACTCTGAACATGATCATCAGCTCCTCTCTTGTTGTTCTCTCCCTCACAGTTGTACTGGTTCACTGTGGAGTTTGGCCTCTGTAAGCAGAATGGAACAGTGAAAGCTTACGGTGCTGGACTCATGTCCTCCTATGGAGAGCTTCTTGTGAGTTTTTTCCTTTCATCACACAGGCAGAGAGATTTTGCTTTTCATGTCATTTTTACTTAATAATTATTTACTTAGTTATAGCAGTGGCCTTTGTCCTGTCTTCCAGTATGCTCTGTCTAATGAGCCAGAGTACAAGCCGTTCAACCCGGAGGAGACTGCAGTCCAGCCCTATCAGGACCAAACCTATCAGCCTATTTACTTTGTGTCTGAGAGCTTTGAGGATGCCAAGATTAAGTTGAGGTAACCCTAACCCTAACCCTTTATGAGGACTATATCATCATCAGGCCAAAACCTTGCATCTCCAAGATGTCAACTTTTTGGGAACCAAGAAAAACATCTTTCTTATTAGAAGGCTGTTTCTTCTCTGTATTTCTGAGTTGATCTAATGGGACTTTGAAAGAGTTTCATAAGACCAAAGCTCATGGAATCTTCTCAGCCTATAGCAGACCATGTCATCCTTAAAGTGAATTTAGACAAGGTCTTAAGCTGTCATCTACCTTTCAAAAGTATGGGAATTTGTTTTAATTTGGCACTGTCAATCCTTTTATAAAAGTGTCACTGTTCCCAGATGTTGGATGTCTAATCATGGAATAGAGCTTACCATATAAATGTCCACCTAAACTTAAACATCGTCAGTCTGTGTGCTTGTATATGTGCATCTGTCCAAGTGTACAGCTTCATGTACACTGATCCTATACATCCATCCACTCCCACAGGAACTACTCTGCTACAATCAAGCGCCCCTTCTCCGTGCGCTACGACCCGTTTACCTGCAGCATAGAGATCTTGGATCAGGCCAGTAAGATCCAGAACGCCCTGAGCCAGATGAGAGAAGACCTGAAGATCCTTAACGGCGCCTTGGAGAAGCTGGGCTGATGTTAAGGCCGTAAACAGATTTTCACGCAGACTGAGGCACGCAAGCACAGGGGTGAACGTTTGGCTCCTGTAAACAGTCTCCTTGAGATACACTCTGATGAATGACTTGAAAAACACTAAAAATCACTATTACGTTCACAATGTATCGTAGGACCATTAATTGGGTTTTGTAATGTATTGTATAATTTATTGCGAAGAGAATGTAAAATTAAATAAAGGGTTTATTTTCAACAAGATCTCAAAAGGATATCCCAGCAAATCATGGAAAATGAGTGAGTGAATGAATGACAGACTGAAAAACATGCAGCATACAAAGGGATATAAGGGAGTGCAAGGGTGAGAAAAGAAGAGAGCAGAGGTGATGAATATTGAGGTGTTGTTCTGCCATGCTCGCCACCATGAGGAACAAGAGAGAAAGAGAAAGAGAGAGAGAGAGAGAGAGAGAGAGAGAGAGAGAGAGAGAGAGAGACTGGACCACTACAATGTAGGGCTTGCAGGCCACCTTCTAGCTTCTAATTCCAAACCAACTATTTCCATTTGGAAAATTCTTGGAACCCATTTATCTTCATGTGTTATTAAGCAAAGGGAAGGAGCTAATTATGAATGATTTAAGTATCATGTTCCCTTTGCTGGTCAAGGCCGGAGCCAGCACTGAGGCCCAGCACATCAGTAGGGCCAGGTCACTGGGACCTCACAGTAGACCACAGCACGGTCAGTAAGGCTGCACTGCTGACAGATGCTCTTCTGTATTTCTCTTTCACAGTTTCTTTTTGTCCATGTTTGGCCTTCAAGGTTTTGAGGGATGTCCAGCGCTTGATCTCCACATCAATGCGACAACGCACGTCAGAACCATATTTGTCAAAGCCTTCCCCTTGAACAGACAAATCACCCCCATCTGCAGGACTCATAAAGCATCACGATGAACACGGTGGCTGGCAAAGCCTCGGGTCGGCCACCTTGTGTGGGAAGCCCTCCCTTCCCATAATTCCACTGTACAGTAAATCAAGCCTGCTCCGGCCTCCCAGGGAAACCCAAGCCTCTCTGTTTGCAGAGTAGAGAAAATTGTGTGCGGAGAGTGTGGAGGAGAGAGGGAGAAAGCGAGCGGGGGAAAGAGTGATCTACTGCTTGACTGGTGTGCAGAAACACACACACATGCATCCACTCTCTCCAACCAGAAGTCACACACTTAATAATTTCTAGTATCTCATTCTACATCCAGCACACTCAAATCCACAAATCCCCATGAAACCGCTGCCAGGATACAAATCTGCTGAGCCCTAAACAAAAGCAGGTTGCCATGGCAACAAGATGACTAGTAAGGGATCCAGCTAGATTCTTGTGCCTTGCAATACTCGCCACAAATCCCAAACGCTGTATCATCCTGCCTCCAACCATAAGTGTTTCCTTTGTTGATGTCATGGCCATCCCTACCTTGGCTTGGAAATGTCCTGCTGGCTAGAAGCAGGGTCATGAAGTTCACTGTGTCCTCAGGCCCCAGGACTCGGAAAAGAAAGATTCACAAGGAGATGTAAAGTGAAATCATGTGATTTCTAACACTTTGGGCTCTGAAACAGATGATGAATCCAATTTACAGCTGCCACAAAGTGTGTATCGGGCATATCAAGGTGATCAATGAATTGTACTCATTCAGTCAGTGGTGATGAAAGTACTTTTTGACGGACTCTTTGTACTCATCAACATCAACATAATCACTTCATTCTGGGAAAGCCCTGCACAACAAAACAGCCCTGAGATTAAATCAAAGTCCAGCCTCAAAGAGCTCTAATCTCTGTCTTTGTTTCCCCTCATATCATGCTCCTCATTATTTTTATTTGCGCTCCTTTTCTTGAGCCCTGGCTTTAGTTGGCAGGGCTGCAGAAGAATTAGCCAAAGAGGAGGAGATTAGGAGAAAGTGGTGAAGAGTTTAAGACTGTCTGATCTCTCTTTCATCCATTTCACAGTTTGTTATCACACCACCACAAGAGATCAAACTGTTTGCGAGGCACAATGGCTTCATTCAGTTTATATCAAAGGTAACATGAGGGTCTGCGGCAATGACATCTGAGGTGGTGTTTCCAGGAAAATGGGCAAAGGTGAGTTGTTAAAAGAAAGAAAAAAAAAACCCAAAGAGGATCATATGATGAAGCAATTATGCCAATGTCTTCACAGATATGATGGAATTAGATCCTGGTGCTGTTCTTCTCACTGACCATCAGATGGTGTCCTTGAGTCACTGGGATTTGTAAGGACACTGTTGATGGAGAAATTCATGACTCATGTTTCTGAGAAAGTGTCGTCTCAGTTAGCAGTTCTAATGCCCCCTAAGAGCTTTTTATACCCTTTGGAAAATGTTCAGCGTGCAGATGAAAATGGCAGCTTCTTGCTCCGATACTGATGTCCTCTGTTTTACGCAGCTGCTCCAGCACCACTTGTTCCTAGCACAGCAAACGCAGAGCGGAGACCGCATCGGACTTGTTCAAACAAAATGAGTGGACCAGGAGAGCAGTAGCATGTTATGATTGTGGATGGTGGTTTGTGTGTCCTGTCCAAGAAACATACAGGGCTGACGAACCGCTTTGAAAGAGGTCTGTATGCCCTGTACCTGCCCCAATCTGTCGCACAGAGCCATCACAGCACAATGCAACCTAGTGTTTCAGTTAACATATACATGAATGAAGTTCAATAAATGGCTGTGGATATGAAAGCATTTCTATTCAGCATTGCACCCTTGAAGATTAAGTACATCTGTGTAAACAAGTGATCGGCTGTCATCTAGAATGATTCATGATTCATGATCAAGTTAATTAAATGAGTGCCTTCTGTAGCTTAGTGGGTGTATAACTGGCTTGAAATGGAGACGGTGGTTTTCTAAGACACAGCATTCTGGGACAGTACAATGAGTCCTTGTTTTGCCACTACAAGCTTCCGGCAAATTAATCCTTGTCTTATGTTTGGTCCATAGACCAATGACAATTATTCTTACTCACACAGCAAAGTGATGCACATCTCACCACGTTGCATTCTGACTAACCTCTCATTTTGCCTTTATGCACCTGGATCTGACCTGAAGTGGTTCCACTCTCCCACGTGTCCTAAAGCTTTTCCTACGATTATACATAGACTGTTTACCTCCACCTCATCTCCAGGGTTTATCCAGTAGCTGGAAAATGGCCAGAGCTCCTACTGTTCTTTATCCTATAGTTCCTGTGAAACTATCTGTTCTCCACAGCAGGTGGAATACAAACTATGAAGATACACATGCACTATATAATTCAGTATCTGTCATGGATAGTGAGAAAGTGAGAGACAGATGGGGAGAGAGAGAGAGAGAGACAGAGAGAGAGAGAGAGAGCACCTGTAGAATGATCATCATGTTGACTGGTGAGGTGGTATGTTGGCACCGAGGAGATGACACATTCCTTTGAACTACGGCTCTCTTGACAGGGCATCATAACAAATGACTGATATAGCCCTTCGGAGAAAAGAAAAACAGTCTCTTCAGAGAAACCACACCGCCTTGCTGTTTATCTGCATTTGGCCTGTGGGCGCATTCAAAAATAAAAAGAACAAACTCAAAGCATGCAGCCGGTTTCCATTAAAGTATGTGCAAACTCAGCAGATACTCAGAAAAATATTTTATTGTGCACCAGAATAGAAATAGAGGACCTTGTGTTGAAAATCTGTACAACTCTTACACATCATGGAAACAACTGTACAAGACGACTACATTTCAGTCATCCAAAATAAAAGTTTCCTGTCGCCACCAATCACGCAGAGTGGGAGTGTCCTGTGCCAGCTGAGTCCTGCTCCCACTGAGGCTGACCCAATCATCACAGGCTGTAACGACACCAGCATTTGACATGAGACTCAAGCAGTTGAAAAAACTTACAAGGAAACTCTTAGGTTATGACGCAGGCAGCAGACTGACCTGTGGGTGACCAAGATGGTGGATGAGTAACTGACTGCTGATCTTCCCTGGACATCCAGTGGTGGAGAAGAGGTTTTCATTGGCTCGAGACCACCTGAGGTGAATAACAATATCACTTCAACTGCAACTGTTCTTATGCTACCACTCATCTAGAATTCAGTTAACTGTAAGAATGGCAATGACAATAGTTTAAAAGACAATTTTCTTACTTGAACAACCGTGCTTTGTCGATGTGGGCTGGCCTTTTTTCTTGAGGGTAACTGCAAAGGATCAAAACAAGGTTTTAATGTAGCCAATCCTATTATGTGCTATCAACCCAACTCAATACTACAGCCACTTTCCCTCAGTCACCTGGAGCGGGTTATGTCCCAGATGAGCCAGTCGTTGCCCGCCACAGCTCCAACTTTGATGGTGTTGGTGAGGCACCAGTCAGCTGACATGAGTGGTGACTGGCCACAGTCCAGAGACAGAATGGCCTGCTGGGTAACCAGGTCATAGAAACGAATTGTCCCTTTCTTCTCTGCCACCATTAACTAGAGAGGACAGAGGGGTGTTTATATTTAGCATCCATACAGTGAGATCATTTGCAATAGTGATATTGCTACAAGGAGTGCATTTACATACATGTCTATATGCAATTGACACTGACACATGTAAACTCCATATCCACACAATAGCAAAGACAATGGTGATATCCCAATTTTAGGAAACCCACATATGGGATATGACACTTTGCCAAAACAGCAATAAAAGTACTGTAAACATCATTGTACCATTTGTGTTGGTTTATACTTTTTGCAACTGTTTCTAGGGCATTAATGTTGTCAGTTTATGTATACACATTATTCAGCACTATGAGCTGATGTCTGAAATAACCTGTGCATGTCTCTCACCTTAAAGACCTCCTCTGGATGCCAGCATACACTGATACCGGGGGAGCGAAGTCTGAGAGTGGTGTTTTCATTGCCATCCAGGTCCCAGACCCTGTAAAGATGCATGAATCAAGATGAGAATGGAAACTGACATCAATAAAACAAGGCATAGTTGATCAGACAGGTGGATGAGAAAACATGGCAGAAGTTAGGGTTACACTTGGTCTTAAATGTCAACATTCATAAAAAACAGAGAAGTCTACATAAGAAAGAAAGGCTGTATTAGAAACACAGACCTATAGAGGCATCTGAAAGAAATAAGCTGTCAGAGACAGAAATGGTTCATTTGACATGTGGGTCTTGTCATGAGAAACATGTGAAGAAAGCAGTGCTTAGCTTGACTATATTTTGCTCTGAATTCAATGGTTTCAATGGGATATGTGCACGATGCAAAGGCCAACTTTTGCAGTTTTCTTGTGGTAAGAATCCCCAGGACCACAGGAAGAGTGACTGACACCTACAGATAATGGGGATCTTTATGAATAAACAAATAAGTTGTGTATGGAGTAACTTTACCATGTGTTGAGTGTTGTGAGACTTTTTTTATTCAAAATCTGTGAAAGTGACTTTGAAGTCTGTGCACCAGATGAAACTGGTATGCTTATTGTAATGGGGGTAGCAAAAAATCATTCAACTTAGAAAATGAACCACTTCTGTTTTTAAAAACAAAAATACATTTCATAACCTTCCCAGTGTTTCTTTGCTGGTACTGCAAATCCAAAAATAAATCACAGTCTGTTGTCCAAAAGGCAAAAGGTAGCACAGTGATGTCTTAATGCTAACAGACACAAGGTCAAAAGCTTACCAACTACTGTATGTTAGAGGTACTAAGACATCTGTCTCTGACGCTTCCTCCCCATGCACAGAATCCTGGCTCAACTTTTCCCTGAGCATGTGGTTCAATACAGGACACACTATTAATGGGGTTTTGTGGCACAGAATGGGGTAATGACAGATGGTGCGTTTTCATCCAAGTTCATGTTTGTGCCTAATTTATCCAACTTCTGCCAGTTGTGAGTAAGCGATGTACAGAATCTTCATTCTCTTCCAGGGAAAAGGGCTCCTTTCTCGGATCTGAGCCCTGAGCTGTGAAGACACACGGGCTTATGCTGGACTCTTATTACGGGGAAAACGCCAGACTCACATTACAGTGAGCTATGATAGCAGGGGCAGTGGGGAAACATCACCCGAGCCTGAGTCAGGCGTTACGCTCCACTCACATTACAGCAAATGTTTCACTGTGGGCGGCCCGCTGCCATTCACTTTCTGTAGAGTACAGGGAGGGCAGCAGAATGCACATCAGGAAGAGCAGCCTAGAAAAGTTACACAGCATCCAGCTTTATGCAGCTGAAAGAGAAGTGTTTCAGAATGCCAAGTGACAATCCAAGCTCTACTCACACGTGCTTTGTGGATGGCTTATTTACCGGGCATGACCAATCAAAGAATGTATGTTTTTCAGTGTACTCACTTCTTCCTTAAAATAATGGTCAATTCTACAGCTAAATATGACCAGTGATAGCAAAAGCAGCTGAGAAACACTATGCAAACATGCACACGGATGTAATAAATCACATAGATGTAGAGAACTGTGGCTCCTGAGACCAGGATCTATGGTTAACCACATCTGAACTTGAATACCTCCACACACAACCCGAACGATCCCCTGAAACAAAAGCAAAGGTGGGGATGACGGGGGCTGCAAGTGTTTCTGGGAATATAGAATGAATGATTGTGAAGCATGGGAAGGCGCTGACTGATGAGGTCATGCGGAAGACATCACGTAATAAAGCCCAAAGAGTACCTCCAACCATCATAATCTCACGTGTGTTGTTGGAGGGATTAATTTCCTCGGCGTCCCAATGTTTAGGAGAATATGCCCCATCTCAGATGAAGACTTCAGTAAACACTCAACTTTTCCTGCCTTGTCTCCCCTGCAGGAGATAGAGCCCTGTCAAAACTCTCTGGGCTTCTTTCCTTTGCCTATGTGCAGACTCAGCCAGAGCCTCCACCATGGAGCAAGAGCGAGGCTGAAGAAAAAAGAAAAAAAAAAAAAGAAACCCTCAGACCACACCAGGAAAACAACGACTAAACCCTCTTCTTTCAGACCACTAGCCAAGCAGAGCTCAATTGCACGCTACACCACCATCGGCCAAACTGTGGTCAACCACTCTGCCCTTCAAATGGAGAGCAGCGACTCCCCAACAAAACATAACCTTTGCCGAACGAGGTGAAAGGCATGAGACACGAAAACATGAGCGACCGCCTCCG
This sequence comes from Neoniphon sammara, assembly GCA_900302535.1. Lineage (NCBI taxonomy): Eukaryota > Metazoa > Chordata > Actinopteri > Holocentriformes > Holocentridae > Neoniphon > Neoniphon sammara. The sequence goes on along the minus strand of OMKZ01001740.1, from coordinate 29,801 downwards.
ATAAAGCACCGTGTAATTGCATAACACTACGTCAAGCAATAACACTCTGCTTCCATGTACAACAGAGTTGAAAGGAGAGAGGGCATTTGAAGTCCTGTATTGTATTAACTAAGTGAGAAAACAGCAGGGATGGAGCGCTATGGTTTGTCAATGTTTTCCCAAAAGCAAAGGAAACGGGAAATGCCGTTAGCACCGTGTGATCTGATTTATTGTGGAGAGCAGAGTAAATAATCGTGGTGACTCTCCGGAGAGAGGGAACTGGACAAATCAAACAATAATCCTATCCCAGCACCTCACAGGGCAGCCCAGGTTGAGGCGCACGATGTCCTACCTCCAACCTTTATCACTGCCGCATCGGCAACTATCCTAACTCGACTGCTCAAGATTTCAGTTTTAGAACGATAATGTCTTTAAAAAAAAAAATCACATACTTGGACTGTTGAAACAATTATAAAAGTCATTTGTCATTTTTATTGGATTGGCTTGTTTCCCCACAGTTCAGGCCAATGTGGGGATCTCCTTGCACTGCCTCAGAAAAAAAGAGAACAAAACAACAAAAAGTAACTCAAGCTTGGTTTATGGCATAAAAGATAGGTTAGCGGTGCGGATAAAATATCTAGCTGCTGTAATTTGTTTCCCTTCCACAACACTATGGAGCGAGAAAACACAGTGTAGATTATATATAGCCTTTATCGGATTAACACTGAGAACACAAAATACTTAAAACCATATACATAATGCAGCAACAGCAGGTGTGTGTTGCCCTGAGTTCATCGGTGAACTCAGTCAACCCCAAATCCCCTCAGAAACCTGCAGTTCTCCTGTATGGGCTCTAGGTGGCACATTCTCCCACAGACACACAGCACATCTATACTGATGACATGAGATGGTCAGATGACTGAATGTAAAATAAATGTAAACTCCCCTGAGGACTGACAGCAGAGACAAAGTAACCTTTGGTCCGTCAGCAGAGGAGTTCCCACAACTGGAGGGAACAGATATAACAAAGAGCTCAGTCAAATTATTGCAGAAGCATGCAGCCAAATCTAAAGGAGTGATAGAGAAGTCAGAGGCCAACACATGCATGCATCCAGTGCCCACACACTTCCCTCGCTCTCTCTTTGCAGGACCACTTTTCCCCTCTCATATCAGAGGCTCAGTATGTGTGGGCTGACTGGAAGGTCCTCTCCTGTTAACTTGATCTCGCCCTTGTTCTGCCTATGTCTTCCTCCTGCGTCCCATATTTTCTCAACATGACAGAATTTAAATCTTTCAGCAGATGGAGCGCACCCCTGTTTTCTCTGGCTGGACAGCAGAATGAGGGTGAGAAGAGAGTGGAGTTGAGTGGAAGAGACTCGGCCTCTGTTCCGGCCTCCAGGCGCTCTCTCTGACTTGATGTCAGAGCACTGCAGCAGGACAGGGCACTGAGCAGGATAGGACAGTGAGGGAGGACACATAAGCCACTGGGAAAGTGCTAAACACCAGATAGGAAAAAAATTGCTTGAAAAATAAACCAGTTGTCAGGATTGAGATACTAAAGGGATCCAGGTTGGCACTGCTTTAACGGAAGCACTGAATGCAGTATCTTTACCTGCTTGGTAATTAGACTTAAATCTTAAATTAAGTATTGAAATTCATTGACCGAAATCCCAAATCATATTACTAAAGTATTGTTGTCTCTATAAAAAACAAACAAAAAAACAAAACAAAAAAACAGCAGGAGCCTGTAATGCAAAACAGGTTTGTATGTTGTACAAGAACCCAGCCCACTGATGTAGAGGGGTGTCCCTGAAGTGACCCTGGCTACTGACACACTTTTTCCTTGCTCAACCTTTAATTGAAAAGGAAAATTTGGGGACCTTGTTAGGGGCGCCCCCACGGAGAGGAAAATCTCCCTGCAGTTAATTGGATTTCCATATTTAACCAATTAGCTAGAAAAGCTACAAAGCGGCTGTGTGCTTACGCACGGTCACACCGGAGCATGTTGTGCTTAGCATCAGGTTTCACTGTGGAAACACAGTCAGGCCTTTCTGCACCATTAACAGAGAACAGAACTCAGAATCAGGAGTGGGGAACACACACACACACACACACACACACACACACACAAGGAAAAAATGGTTTGGACCTGCAAGTGTGGTCATCACTGACGGAAGCAATTTGTTTCCCCTCTGTGGGCTCGAACACCAATTGGTTAATGTAGCTGGTGTGGCCCTCCATCACCTAGGCAACAGCATACAAAAACAATATGTAAACAAATACAGGAAAGCATATGATCAACAAACTGTTTAGCGCTGGTTTCCTGTTGCCTTATTGTAAACTTAGGCTTAATATCCTGGCTGCTGCTCTGTGTGCTGTGCAGCTACATTTCCTGTATCACTAAGTACCAAATATCAGCACTAAGTAGAGAAGGTTTGATGCCAACTGACAAGAGCAATTCGGGCCAATGTGGTCCAGATGTTCCACTACCTTGACTTCATGCCTATCCTGAAGATCAGAAGTCAACAGGCGTAGTTTTCTGTCAGCTGCAGCGGTGCAAAATCTGGGCAGAGAGGGGAGAGGAAAAGAAAATGACAGTGAGTGAGAGTAAAAATAAACAAAGAAAGAACATCAAAACAGAGTGAGAGTGTATTGATCCAATGACAGATGACATCTCTTTCTACTTACATGCCTGCAACTGCCTAGACTGACACTTTTGTACGAGTGTGTCAGTGTGTGTGGTAGAAACTTGGACACTGATCTGTAGAAACTCTGCCAGGGAGATTCTAATTGCACGCTAGGATAAACATGGAGAAAAACAAGATTCCTCACGCCATTTACGCATTGCTCTGTTCAAAACCTGCACGGAGCCAGGCAGAGGACTTTCCCTCTAATCAGCCCTAGTATATACCAGTGCCTGCAATTATTCACACAATTACACTAACTCACTTATGACAAGAAAAACACACACATATCACCAGAATAAACAGACAGCAGTTCACACGTTTTCAGTCGCAGGCACAGATGGATTTGGCATGATGTCACTACAAACACCCTTAACGTGCTTCGGGGTATTACTGTTACAGTAGATTAGATTATATTAGGATAGGCCTTCTAACCTTACAAATTAGCTTTGCACACTGGAGTAAGACTTGGAACACATTTTGGTCCTTTTTTTTGAGTTTTCTGTCAAAATGATGTTCTTCATTGATTTCTAATAATCCTGAGCAAAACAATCTAAAACTCAAAATTAACAAGGGAAATGCCACTGAATATTAGCTCTGTTGTTCTGAAGCACTGGACCTTAAATGAGCATTCATCATGTAGCCAGAAATTGGAGACAAGAGTTTATCCCTTCCCCTGTGACAACCACTGCACGACTCCATAGAGAATAAACTGAAAACACAAAAGGAAAAGCTGACTCAGAATGGAACTGTTCAGAAAAGCCAGGACAATTCTCTGGAGAGAGGGCACATTTTCAAGTTTGGAACACATAAAGGTCATTTGGATTTTAAAGTCAAGCAAAATGTTTACGTGTCCAAAAACACACCCGTTTATTGTCGATGGAGCTGTTAGAGCCAGCACGCCACCCTCATCATCACCATCTTCAAAGTTTCTAGCTTTGAGAATGAGAATGAGTCTTCTTCCCCCTTTAACCGTGAGTAGTTTTAAACAAACACTAAAGCAACAGGTGATGACTGAGACTCTCTCTTTAAAAGACCAACTAGAGTGGGTCTTCCTCTTCAAAAGCTTCTCTGAGCTGATGTTGGAAAGAAGCAAAGAAGAAGAGTGACTTCGGGAGAGCCTCCATCCAAGAGGCTGCTGACTGGACATCACATGCTGGCCTGGTAGATGGTGGCAGCCTCCCAGCTCGAGCCCCTTCTCTCCCCCTCCCTCCCCTCTCCCCTTTTCTAGGCCCCTGCTTCAGGCACGCCCGTGAGAACATTGTACTTTTCCTGGAAGGCATGGCTACGTGCAAAACGATGGGAGGGATGGAACCTGAGTGGGCAGCCATCAGCGCAATAACATGTGTGCACGTCACAGGGCTGCCTCCAGGGCCCTGCAGAGTTAACCACAGAAGGCCAGGAATTATCGCTGCCTTTCCCTTTCAATTACAGCAAGCCTAAACACCTCCACAGGGACCGCGGACCTTCCCATCCACTATTCCAATTAGGAGGAAACTCTTGCTTTCTAACAACCCACAGTTAGGCTACTTCCCTCCTGTCCAAGGCCACCTGAAATAACTTGGCTCACATCCTGGCAGCTGCAGTGTGACACTGGGAGGCAGGGATGGCTAGACTCACACAGCATGGCTGCTCTGCTTTCTCTACAACTGCCTCTTGTTCAGGGCAGAAAAAGAATGTTATTGAATAATTATCCTGTTGCGGTATACGACATGGATGTCAAGCTACTAATGTGGGAGTGAATTATGCCTGGACACCTTTTAATCCTATTTCAATGATAAAACAGCCCGTTACATAACAAGAGGCACTTGAACTGACTAATGTCCCGCCATGATCACCATGATATATTAAACATAACCAGTTATGCCAACAAGCTAATTAATTGTTCAATGCATTAATTAGCAAATAGTTCTACATCAAGCGAATATTGTTATGAACTCGGTGACTTAAAGCAGTGGTTTTCAAACTGCAGGGGGTCGCCAGCAACAGGAGGAATATATTAACTAACTTTTATGACATGTTCTGGGAGTTAAAACAACAAAAATGCATAAGCATGGCCATACGGATTATAATTCATAAAGATCCTAGTTTGCCTATACTGATCTATGTTATCTCCAAACCTAACAATAAAAATTTCCTCAGAGGGGATTCTGTAGGATAAAATCCTCTCAAATTGGGTTCTGCGGTCTGTTGTACATCTATTTTGTGGGTCTCTGGCATGAAAAAGTCAAGGAACCTCTATCTAAAGCATTAAGGAGTTTCTGCATTTCTGCATGGACTTGCAAATTTATGCAGCAACGTGATGCAATATCTCCTCAGCTCATCAATTCTATAGGAGGAACTTGTGGTGCAAGTATGAAGGCCTTGACTTATTGTGTTCATAAAAATGTGACTGCACACAGACAGGCAGATGCCACCATGATAACATAATGTCCCACACATCAAGTACCACAGTGGGGGGACAAAACAATACCTTATAAAAAGTTCTTGAAGTGTTAAGCAGAAGTAAAGCCTGAAACATTGCAGCAGTACCTGATAGTGGGTATCCTGTCCAGCCGGGACTCAGGGCTCCAGGCAAGAGCATCAACACGTAATTCATGATGGAAAGCACGAAGCACGGTGAATTCAACTCCCTCCACTTCCATGTCCTCCTCCTATGGGAACAACACTCTGTATACATATAGCAAGGGAAATGCAAACAAGGATGCAGATTATGGGAGTGAAACCACATCTCTCACCTGGAAGAGGACGGTGCCCACTACTACATACTGGTTTCCACCATAGGCCAGGAGAGAGGCAGACGTACCACAGCTGAAAGGGCTGAATTCTACCACATGCACATAGTCCTCGCAGGCTACTGTGTAGCTGGCAGAACGACTTGATTCTTCCTGCATGCTGTGTGTCCTGCTACTGCCGGCTTCAGGCCAGGGGTGTCACTGTAATATCTGCATCAAAATGATAAGAGCAATAGGGCAGTGCACCATTAACCTCATGTTCAAAATGATCATCAAGAAAACAAATGACCACTACTAAAGAAAGCAAATAGAACAAGATATAGTCTAGTAGCAAATTTGATTATCTCTGTGAAAACGCAAAGCCATATAATAGTGTTAATGGCATTACACCACAATGGATAAAACTCTATCAGTGCAAAGTCGTGTATCAATGATATTCCATAAGAACGATTCCTGGTTCAGAGACATGTTCTTCTTTAATCTCTGAGGTCTTTGTAAAGCCTTTGATTGCTGTGTAGTACAGCAATGTTTCTATAAAGACTAGTCCCGATACTTACTGGGATTAGTCTTATAAAACACAGATATAAACGACATATGGGCCAGGCAGGACTTAGCAGAAACAAAAGTGTTACTTTTTGTAAGAAGCCAGTCTCCAGTGAGATCCAAATTGCTTAAGTGTGTGTCCAAAACAAAGATGAACGCTTGGGAGTAATTTGAAATATTTTCTTTTATTACTGGCGCATCTCATTGTGGTACCAGTTTAGACATTTATGGCATCGCCGAGAACTGCCATCAAAGATATTAAATATGGCCACTGATGACTGACATCCCAGTTGCATTACTTTTGATTAGCCGTAGTGTGTGTGTGTGTGTGTGTGTGTGTGTTAAGGGTATTTAGACACAAAATTACATAGAATTCGGGTATTAAAATGTTTTAACTGAAACTCAAATACTAAACGACTATACACACCAGCACTTTAAATCAAAATTGTGCAATTTTAGTGTAGCGAGTTTGCCTGTTAAGATTCTATTGAAATAATCCATATTTATGGATGCGTTAAAGCTTTAAGTTAAACAACCAGCTGTGGACATTTGCCGCTAAGCCATACAAAAATAAATATGCCGAATTTTTCAAATGGAATTCGTCACCTATCGGCGTTGTTCTGGTCCGTAAAAACAATGACTTAACGTTATCTATGAATATCTATGAGTTGGCCATATTCTACAAGCTGAATCCACATCACATTAGTGTATGTAGACAACTGTATGCACTCACTGTGGTCACGAAAGCTGTCATTTGCCACAGCGCTAACGTGACTGCACCGCTAGTTAGCTAGCACTTAGCCACACATAAAACTTTATCTCGGCTTGTTCTATCGTTTAACAGTCCGCTGACAAAGTCACTAAATATCAGTTATATACGAAAGCCCATTCAAACTCAAAATACAGCACTGACTGATTTATTGTACCAGCTTATTTAAAACTGACCGATATACTGTACCAGATTATTTAAAACTATCTTGTCGAATCAAACGCTGCGCGGGCCACGGTGTTTTCAGTCTTCTTCCGGATACGCAATGGCACATACCATTCCGTTCAAATGGCAAGGGGAGCTTTTGGGCAATATAGATTACAAAAATTCTAAAGAGATGTCGCATTTACTGCATATAGTTGGTCTGTGTGTTTTAAATTTTGGTTAAATAACACGTATTCGTTACCTGCCGTGAAACTTTTATTTTTTTGTAGTACAGGCATACTTTGATTATAGGACGACTCCCATGGTTGGCTACCACGAGATGATTGGCCAAGGCAGTAAACTTCGCAGGCAATTTAAAATTTTAAAACAGCTGCTCTTGTTGTCGTGTACGTGTGTGGTGTTCTTGGCTACATCTACGGTTTTTGAGGTTTGCAACATTTAGTGAACGTTGTCTGTGATTTATTGTAACAAAAATCTAGCAAGCTTGTTGTGTTGAGAAATGTAGCGGAAGATAACTAACCTTAACTTAGCTAACCTGAGATAACTCTTTCTTTTGGCACAAATCCAGTTGCTACAGTAGGCAGTATCATAGCAATGTAACTTACAGGAACTTAGATTTTTGGGGGGTGATTGTTTGCCTTATTATGACCACCAACTGGTAACACACATCCATTTTCTTATTTACCACCACATCACTGTTTTTGGCTCCTTCAAATTTACACAGCTTTTAAAATCTCTCTCTCTCTCTCTCTCTCTCTCTCTTCAGTTTTCTCTCTGTGTGTATAGGGAACAATGGCCACATTAGAAGATGGTCTGAAGACGATGGTGAAAACCTTCAGGAGAGAGTGTCACAGAGTTTTACAGTCTGAGAGAACTACCATTCATGGAGCTGATGGCATGCTTATGGCCCTCCAGCTGGCCATTGCAGAGGTTAATAAACAGGTAAGAATTAGACCCAAGTCCCTTTCTATAAGCATCAAACTGCTACCCTGGTCCTAATAAAGCTCTTGCTTGCAAGTGAAGCTGTATGAGCCAAATCCATATCATCATGATGGCATAGTTCAGTTGAACCATCAGGCCTGCTGTCATCACGTCCATAACTGATGACATTACCACAGATTTCCTGTTGAGACCGCTCATGGCCCATTTTTGGACTGTGGAAGAGTTTCTTTCTGCATTTATACTGTGATTGGTTCCAGGCAGTCAGTAATTATGGCTGCTGCCTTCACTGCTTTCTCTCTTCCTGTGACAGCAGGGTGGAGAGTTCAAAGTGGCTCTGAGTGATGTCCTGATGGCCTGGAAACACTTACTGTTAGACAAACTTCACCTGCCACCCCACAACTTTGTACGCCCGGAGAACTATGATCTCATCCTGGAAGCATATGAATCCTTCCTGAAATGCTCCAACACTGTGGACCTGGTTGATATCCACTCTATGTACAAACAGCTGAGAGTTGACTTGGACCCAGAGGACCCTGTGAGCCCGGTGAGCAGGACCCGATTGAAACCAGACTGATGACGTTGATTGCGGATGATTAGATAGGCTACTGTGTTAGAGATGGGGCCAACCACTTTATCTGTGAATCTATGTTCTATTCCTTTGCCAAGGTCCAGCTGTTTGAATTTCTATCAGGCAACATGGAGGTCTCAGAGCTGATGGATTCTTCAGTTCCCTCAACACCATCCAGTAAATGCAGGCCCTGCAGCCCTCAGGTAGGCCTGGTCCTGTTTTTTTTTTCCGTGCCACAATAATAAAAAAAAGTGTCAATTATTTCACAATTGTCCATGACACCGCCCCTGTCTCCACTTTGCCCTCTCTCCCCATTATATAAAGGTTTTGTTAGGGATATGAAATGCTATGTTGGCTCGAGTCAATGGGCAGCAGGAACTTGACTGTTCCATTTAATTTTTCTCCTACTGGCAAGAATCTGTTCATCTTTTTTCCGTTCTTCACTGTACTCATTTTTGTTCTGGAATGCACCCCGCTCTTATTAACAGGAACTCTAAATCATATCACTTAGATTTAAGAGTGCAATGTGAATTCAATTACCAGGCAGATGTTGTAAAACACAACACAATGTGGGGCTGGACAAGGGCTTCTGTAGCAGTCTCTCTCCTCCAGTTGCACTCTGTCACTTGCTGATTTATGAGTGGTTAGTAGTGGCTTGCTACTGCACTACCAGCTAGGGTGATGAAATTTTTTCGAGTTTGTGTTCAAACACATAGTCTAGGCTGTCAGCTGCTGTTTTCAGTGATTTTACTTAGCTCATAAAACTACTGTCCTCATTGCTTGTTGAAGAACATGGCTTGCAGTAACCTCTAATTAAAACAGTGTTCCTCCAGGCCTTGAAAATCCTTGAAAATTTGTGGATATGAGGGGAAAAAAATAAGGCCGAGGTTTTGAAAATGAAGAGACAATCTTGAAAGTACTTCATTTTTTAGCACCACAATTCACCAACTTCACAGCATGAGGAAATATCTGGGATAGAGATTTGTGTTGATCATAGCAGCTGTTATAAAATGAACAGGTTTCCAGTGATCTCTTGTCAAGATCATGAGTAAAAATTAGGCCTCTGTGGTGTCAAATTTTGACCAGTGTTGCCAGTGTTTCCCCCAAACATGCCAATTTTGAGTCCTTCAATTTCACCATACAAGGTGAAAGTCTTTCAGAAGCCATTGAATTTGATGTCCCATTGAGTGTGGGAACCCTGCTAAAAGTTGTAGTAATTCACTCTAATTCACACACTATTTGTCTTATAACCTTGCAAGTTGACAATACTGAATTTAATAATGTACAACCTACTTATTATTGGCAGGTAAAAATGGCGATGAGAAGGGTTTTCTGCTCCTATCTGGCTTTGCTTGTGAACTCAAACAATGACATGGCTTTGGCACTTACCCTTGATGTCCCTAGTCGTGCACTTGGACGAGCAGCGTTTACAGACCTAAAACATGCTGCACGTAACAGTAAAACATCACTCTTCTTGGTAAGAAATGCAGTCACACTGAGCATACACTCACTCTTAAGTAATGAAGTGATCGGCATTTTGTTACATAAAAAGAGAACCGATGCTTGGACTGTAAAATTGGAGTTAAGTAACCCTTTCTTGTGCGTTTGTTTGTCTTGCCTGTCGCAGGCTGCAACATCTTTTGTAAGGGCCATCCAGCTTGGAGGAAAGGGCTATGCTCCAGCTGAGTCCGACCCACTGAGGAAACATGTCAAAGGCCTGTCTGAGTTCATCCAGTTTTTAGACAACCTGCAAGAAATACTGGGAGAGATCCCTGACCCCAGGTATACAGTACAACTAAATCCAGACTTATGAGGTAACCTCTTGCCTCATGAATAAGGATCAACTATAAATCTGTGGGAGCTTTCTAGTGTAGACGTATTAATGGGCTGGTGTATAGGCCTGGCAGACACCTGCGATCTGCTTAACCATGCCATCAAATCCCACCTGTCCCATTGCAGAGTACAGATTGTTATTATTTCCTTCAAAACCCTCTAATGACTTCCATCTCAGCTTCTCATGATAACATGCGGATTGCTAAAGCATGTTTATCGTTGCTACATCAAAGCCTATCTTTTTAAATGTTAAATGATAACTTGTTCCTTCCTTGGTACTTAGATGAACTATCATCAAACCTTGAGCTTTTCAGATTGCCCTCTATACCATTACAGATTGTTTTGGATGTTCTTCAACAAACCTCTGGCAATGCAACAAAAAATGGTTATCAGAAATGGTTTATCCATTCAATCATTTGAGGACTGAGCTTTGAGGTAAAGCTGTTGAAGACGTCATCTTTTTGTATCAGTCCCAGTAGCGACTATAGCTTCACGTAGTCACACTGCAGCACATTGCAATGGTTGTATAGTGGATTTGAATCTTACTGCTCTAATTCCTCTTTAGTGAGTGTTAATGACTGTGAAGGTTTTCAGTTCACACACACAGTCTGGTCAGAGTAGTACACTTGTGATGAGACACTGTATGAACCCAGCCAAAATGGGTCTTTCAACAGTCTGTGCCTTTACACCCTCAGTGGAGTACTGTATTTCCTCATACAAACACCTTCTATGGAGAGTTCAGGGCCCTTTGTTCAGCTAACATCTGTTTTCCCAAATGATTCGGTTACTGAGCCTTGCTCACTCACATCAGAGCTAGGTCAGAGTTGGACCGCTGCCTCTCCACCTTACTGTGTTTACGTTTTCTGATCTTTTTAACATGGAGTGCTGCAGTGCACTGTACTATTAGCAATATACAAAAGTGACAAGATTGAACTTTTGTGCCAATTCACTGGTTAAAGCATTAACCTTTTTTGCTTGGCATGGTAGGTTGGCTTCTTTTTGACTATGATGACTCACTAAAGTTTTGATACATTGGTTCTAATGAGGTCATGTTTGTGATGGGGTCTGAAGGAGAAAATTAATCTTAGAGCAAAATTTACAAATGTATTTGCTGTGATTTTTCAGAAGTTTTTTCAAGATATGTGAGCATGGATGAAAATCCCTCAAAACTAGAAACAAGAGTAAAGACCCTTGCTGTCATCAAGAGGCAAATCCTGGGATTTCTCCATTGACACTGTACTGGTCGAAAAAGTGACAGTGCCCAGGGGATTTGGAACATATTTTCTGCTTCATGACTGCTAGCATTGGCAATGTTGCATTACAATGAAATAAAGCTGAAGTGAATGTTAACGGTTAAACAGTTACTAAGCCCACAAAATCAGTGTCCAATTAATTGGAAGTGAAGCTGCAGTATATCTTTTGAAGACATTCAGACTAAGGCCCTTGTTTTTTTGGTTTCCAGTTTTAGGAGAGAGTTATTCATGTTGGCAAATATTGGCTGAACTCTTGAAGATTATTAATTCCCTCCAGATGAAAACCTGTCTTTTCTCCAATAGCAAGATTCCATTCCTTTCTAAACCAAATGCAGCTTGTATTCTACCTAGGGTATAATACAACTCTCCCTTTAGATGTCATTGTGACTGACATTTTTCTTAATTCTCAGTGTATGCGGAGTCAGACTGGTCACCGCTATTAGGGCAGCACTGGTGAAGGGACGCAGCAGTGGAGATGCAGTGTACACTGCAGCTGAGGAGACAGCAAATGACCTGAAGGAGAGGATCTGTCAGCTACACCAGAACCAGAAACAGATATCTAATGGGACAGAGACAGGGATCAGCCCTGCCAGGGTAATGTATGACCTCTGCCTCTCTGCTAATGAGCAGCGCTTCTGGTTTGAATATCTCATGTTGCAGATGGGTTACATTTCCATCCCTGAAGTCTTTATTTTCATGCTAAAATTACTTTGCTATTTGTGGGGAAAAAAAGAAAGTGTGACCTAAAAGTGGGCTATTTTTGTTGTGCTATCTCTTCCAGCCAAAAGCATATGCCGTGAATCACGCTACAGCATATGGAGGTCGGGAGACTGTGAAGGTTTTGATGGCGCTACTGGACGAAGAATCCCTGGTCCCTCCCTGTCACAACAAGGCAGACCTGCTGTCTGAGGACCAGCCCGTCCTCAGTGGAGCGGAGGGGACCTGTGTCCTTACATTGTTCAGGTTAGCACCTTTGGTCATGATGGACCAAGTAAAATTTAATCAATATGGCTTTTTGAAAGCTGATATCTTGTGCCAATATCCAATACAAATTAAGTTGACCCTTTTCAAGCCCAAAATTTCCTTAAATTATAAGGATTCTATGGCTTTTCTGCCCTGACAAGAATGAAATTCTTGTCAGGGCAGAAAAGCCTCTGAATCAGCATCAAGAGCAGCACGTGATACTAAAATTCTCCTTTGAAATAAATACTAATTAATTCCTTTTGGTAGGTTGGCAGCTCCTTAAGTAAGGGTGAGGCAGTTTTCATCACAGGTTTTGCAGATTAACACCCCTGAAGCTGTTGAGTAAAATCTTCCCACACCATGATGGAAAGATTTCTCTGGTCAGACATCTGAAATATAAATAAAAATAAAACCATATTCACTACCTGTGGTCAGGGAGGAACCCTCCTCATATTGAAGGTATCCAATTTTTAATAAAAGGCCAGTACTGACCCAGCACAAACAGGAGACGACTTTAATGTTCTGAATCTCTGCGTAAAGTTGCACCAAGGGGAGCACAATTTTTTTTAAGTGTAATGGGTAGATTCCTTGGTTAGTTTAACCATGTAACCCTCTAGCTTTTATAATTTATAAACCTCTTGTCTTTGCCTCTTATTGTGGCTTGGTCCTCAGATCCCCTGAAGTGTCTGCTGGATGTTCTCCAGAGCCCCTAAGGAACCGAGTCCAGAGCCGGCACGACCTGCTCAAACCCAAGGTAACATGGGCCCCTTCATCCAAGAAACCAAATCCAAACCATCAGTTACTTCAAATTGAATCAGATGTACAAACATTGAAAATAATGTCTTTACATCCTGTAATTTCTCCCTGGTATTATATTATTTATTTGCTTAGCTGAAGCTCTCATCTTAACTGACTTCCACCATTCCCATTTGCACAGCTGTGTTTTAGCTCTTAGTGTTAGTTTTAGGGTGTTGTTGAATCCACGGTGTAAAACTACTTATCTATGGGGGATTCAAACCATCAACCAGTCCTGATAATAAGTCCTCCTATTGTCAGAGCTCAGTTCCTCGATTTGTTCACTGCAGTATACAGTCTCACAGTGTATTTGTTGTCTCTCTGCTTCTGGCCATGACTTTAGGTGTCCTGTCCTGTCATCTTTATGTTTCAGTGGGTCGGTGTCAGAAATGAATGTCAGTGACAGCCACATTGTTCTTATACAATATTTATATAGACTGTGTGGTGGGCTTTTGTTTTTGCAATTTAGTCTGTGTTGCAAGGATTTCATTCGATTCTTGATTTAGCACATGCATTTACAAAAAACAGTTCCTACTGAAGCATGTGGCCAAAAATGCTGAGTCACTGAAAAAGCACCAACAAGACCAGCTTTAGATGTAAAGGCAGGCCCGATATTTTAACATGAAATAAACTGTGTGAACCCCTTTCAAACATGTATGCTAAACACATTTTGTGAAATGGCTCCTTTATTTGATTGTGCTAGCAGATGTCATTTTAGCTCCCCACAATCTGGCTGCCTTCCTGTTTGAGTGCGCTGTAATGGTCCCTGGGCAGCTCACCGCTTCCTGAACTCGGTGAGCGGAAGCTTTCTGCATCAATTTCACTTTGAAGATGCCATATCAGTCGCGTAACTCGACTAGCAAGGGAAACTTGAAAGGTTATTGTTTCCTGTTGTCTGCTGAATGACTTTATCCCAGACTTCTCCAACAGTTTCATCATGCACTGACGTCAACTGGCACACACAGAGATGGACAGATTTAGTTTCTGCATTTGGGATCTTTCCAATACTTTTTCCCAATGCTCAAAAGGATCCAAACAGTGTAGTAAAACTTTTAATGCCAATTTAGTGGTGCTCTTTGATCTTATTCATGACGATATTTGTGAATAGCAAGTCATGATTACGATGTAATTTATTTCAGAATAATTCTGCCATACGCAGATAGTAACACCACACCTGCTACCCGTTCTCACTTCTATCACCTGGCTGTGCATGTGTGTGTGTGTGTGTGTGAGAGTGAGTCCACGCAAATCGAAACACAGAGCTGCAGAAATTGCTTGCACCTGCTCTTGAGCGCATTATCTGGAATTTCTTGGTCAGGTGTCTCCAGCGTTGGGTCAGGCAGTGTGCAGGGCTTATTTCAGGACAACCTCCTCCAGAGGAATGAGGGCCGTCTGACCACACAGTGCCACGTTGGGCTCCCACCTGTTGTAATTGGATTAGATGTTCTCAGTCAGTCATAGTTTGGCTGTGTTCATTCTTCCATCCCCTCCCATTGTTTCTGGGGCGTTCCAGATATGTTTTATTAGCATGCAACCAGGGCAGCCTACATTTTTAGCTCCATTATTGAAGCGTGCCTTGGTCTTAGGGTTACTGTTGTTTTAGGTGCTCTTTTGAGAAGTTCTTTTGAAGAGCCTCTCTTCTAGGCTTTGATCCCTTTGTGCTTTACAGACCCACCCAGCTTTGCACACTGTATTTTTTTACCCTTGGATTCCTCTTCCCTACTGCGGCCCACTAGCCTGAAGGGTGAAATCCTTGGATTCTGATAATCCCAAGCAGGCGTAGATCAAACAGTGGATGAAAGCAGTGGATCTCTGTGCCCCAAGGCTAGGATTGAGGTCCTCTGATATGATTTACTTTACTATAACTAGCCTGTCCAAAAACACTTTTTAATGAGCTGCTATGCTACTGTCTAATAGGCTTGTAATTGTGATAAGACTGAAGGCAACTGTTTCCACATTTAAAGGTGCATCTATGACTTATCAATCTCTATTGGTGACCAAGGAATTGCAACAGCATTGATGGACCAACATCAACAGTCACATGCATATTAATAATGCAGTTCTGTCTTTTTTTTTTTTTTTTTGGGATTGTGAATGAAATGGTTGGTTGTCTGCTCATTGCACAGTCCTCCCTCAGTTCAGCAATTGAAAATGAGTGGGGGTGTGGGAGTGCAGAGGGTAAGGAGGGTGCAAAAAAAAAGAGAGAGAGGGGAAAGAGTACAGAACAGAAAGGGAGTTTTGAAACCCAGCAGTATCAATATCTGGCCAGGTAAGTTCTGAGTCACTAGTAATGATCAATGAACCTGTCAGCCACCCCTTCTACCCTACAGATATTACAACCATTTTATGCTATAGGATGCTGAAAATTTTATTTATTTAACCTTT
The DNA here is from genome assembly GCA_900302535.1 of Neoniphon sammara. Classification (NCBI taxonomy): domain Eukaryota; kingdom Metazoa; phylum Chordata; class Actinopteri; order Holocentriformes; family Holocentridae; genus Neoniphon; species Neoniphon sammara. Next base: position 14,187 of record OMKZ01001740.1, on the reverse strand, counting down.
ACCAATAGGATATGCTTGTGCATTTACGAGACAGATTTTTTTCCTGTTTATTCCAGGCCAGAGACCGTGTCATCCGGTCCCAGTTTGCCTGCACATACCAAGATGATGAACTGCCCCTCAACCGTGTGCTGGAGTTCCCCAGCACCAGCCAGCTCCCTACCTGTGTGCACCCAGCCCCCAAACACAAAAACACCCCAGCAGCAGATCAAGACTCGGAGCCAGAGTGCAGCTCTACTACAGGTACATATTCTACTTGTGTTACATCCATCTTCATTTTCGCCAAAGACTGCGTGTACTCTGCTTCATGCTGAGAACAGCTCAAAATTTCATCACAAGCGGTGCAGCGTACTCTCTCCTAGCCCCCCTTTCTGCTGGGATAGGCTTCTATTCCCTCTGACGCCACACAACTGGACTGAGGCCCAGTCCCGCCCTCTCAGCCCCAGCCTTGAACCCTTCTCAGTCCCAGCCTTGGGACTGGTACTTACCATCATCCATTAAATGATTCCCCATTCTATAAAACCTGCTCACCCCCACATCTGTAGTAAAAACCAAAAAGCACACACACATACACTTTTTTTTCGCCTATTTCCCCTTCTGTCTTTCTTTCTGTGGGAATTCAGGCTCTGCTCCATCAGGTTACATGACAAATGTTCAATTTCAGCTTGGTAGAATAAACACACAGGCTGCTTAAACTGGGAGCTAACGTCAGCAATTTCATCACAACCGTTTCCTCTGCTTCCTCCACACTTGCCATTCTGGATTTTTTTTTTCTCACCAGCTTGCTTTTACTTTGTTCTAAACTTTTCAGCAAAGCCTACCGCTGAATCTCCAAGTCAAGAGCAGAGGGCTGTACACCATGGGCCTGCTCTTGGGCCAAGATGTGGAAATGCCCAGACCAGTGGAGCAGGTCTGGGCAATAAAAAGAAGAGCGGCATCCAGACACAGGGCAAGGACAGAAAGAGGAAGCAGGTGGATGCCGACCAACATGGTGGATCAGAGAACCAGCCTCCCAAGAAGAAACCGCCCACTAGTGTCTCAGGCAAAATGCCTGGTAAGAATGTCAGCAAGGCCCAAAGTAAGAAGCTGATAGCTGGACAGGGCAAGCTAACCAGCTTCTTCAGAGTCTAATTCTTAATTGCACATGATTTTATATTGATGCAATATGGACTTACTAACATATGGACTTAATTTCATTCATTGTTTTCAGTAGTGCAAGACTGCTGAATGTTTGTTGTTTTCTCTAGTCACTGACAAAAATAGTGTGCATGTGTGAGCGCTCCAGTGGCATTGGCCATTGTTACCCATTAGGCAATGTGGAAAAAGTGAGCGGCTGAAACCTAAGTAGATCAGTTTGGTAGCAGATCTGTGGGAGCCTGGATTCGGTCAGTAGAGTTTATCTTGCTCCAAGACATGCTGCCAATAACCCTGACTTTCTGCTTGAAATATATTTCATCAGTGTCATATCTGTATAGTTTCTTCTCAACCTGTAAAATTCCACAATCAAATCCAATCTGTAAATATTGCGCAATTTTTTTCATTTTAATAAATTTTTATTCTGTTTTTTTTTAACATATTTGTGTGCTCATTTTCTACCAGGAAACACATTTTCGATTTAACACAAGAAATATTACAGCAGATGAAGGGACGACAGCAGTGCATGGATAACACATTTCATGCTTGCCAGCAGGGTCGGTAGACTCTTCCTATCATACATCGCAGCACTACAAAGAAGGACAGAAGAAACAACATGAACAACACTAATTTAAATGAGCCTTGTTAATCCATGTATGAACATCAAGACATTCTGAAAAATTCATTTTGCTTACCATCAAGGTCGGTATCTCGGCGCTCTATTTTCATGTTGTATTCAGCAGGAGTGTGACCTGATCTCCGGTCCATGAGTAAAGGAAGGCCCCGGGTGAAAGCTGGGTTCAGCCCATGCATGCTGGGCCCTTTGAGCCCCAAGTCCTGTGGCACAGTATTTATCAGTGACTGAATGAGGTGAGGTACAGCAAGTCACTCACACTCATCTCTCACACAATATAACCGCACACAAAGTTATAATGTAGTATCTAAACTCTGATTGGTCAAGTCGCCAATCTGCAACAGCTTTGAAAACTTAAGCAGCAAAAAACATGGTGGTTATCTGTGCAGTAATGGAACAGGCAGCCATGATGAGGGGAACAAAGCAATTTGGGTGAGCAGGGGCTTTGGAAGAAAAAGTGCTGCTGTGATATAGTAAAAACTGGTTAGGTGAGGCATGGGAAACTTTGTAAAAGTTTGACACGTTTTTCCATACGGGCTTCACGTGGCTTGGTGCTTGATCAGTTGTTGGAGATGGAGATCCATATGTTCATGACACACTGGAGGCACGGCTGCCAGATCAAGTCTGCACATCTCGGCCAAACGTTTGAGGGAGCAGAGATATATCATCATTCTTCCCACCGCGTGAATCCAATAAATCTCTCTGTGCTTGTGTTCATTTGGGCTTTTTCATCTAATAGTGTTCCTGGTTTTGTCAAAGAGCATATGATAGAGCTGAGATGTACTGAGTGCCTTTAGATACAAGAAATGATAGCCAATTCAAAGGTGTTTTCAAATGTACTGCCCCAGAATTAATATAATATTCTCTGTTTTAGTTTTCTTAGCAGGTTTAAAAAATCTCAAAGGATAGTTTTGATTAGCAAAATGATACCAGTTCCTCAAAATTCTCTGAATAAATGAATTCATTTGGAGGATTGCCAATTAACTTACTTGTGATGCAATAAGTGATGATGCTAACATCCAATGAAATCAACTGATTAAAATCTCATAAGCAAATCTCAGCAGTCTGAAAAATCAAAATAATAGTCTCCACATTAAACAGCCTCCATCAAATACCCAACATAAATCTTAATTACTAGCACTGATGAGTGGAACGGCAACAAAGACACTTACTGATACGATGATGATTTTGGGCTTCCCATCTTCATCCCCAACTTTGCTTTCTACGATGAGGCTTCGGCCGTACAAAGCAGGCTCGGTCATGGCTTCGTCGTCCAGTAATGAACCCAAGCTCTGTTGCTCTGTCCTGCCATCATCTAGTTTGCTTGTAGGTACACCTAGAGTGACTGAGGGGCCGCTCAACCCAGAGAAGAGCACTAGAGCAAATATGATAGAGTACACTGAGATCATGGTGTCTATTTAGGCATACAATCTTGACATAGAAAGCAAAGACTGACTGCCTCAGCTGATGACTGTTGTGACTGTGCTCTCAGCTCTCTTTTATACAGGTGAATTTGAAGAAGAGAGTGTTCTTGTTACAATTCAAAGTACTTAAATGTAATAAGGTATCAAGCCTCCTGGAGGGGATCTGTCCATCTCCCTGGCAGAATGTCACATGTAAGTTTAAAGGTCGCAGCAAATTTGTCAAGCAACTACGTGTTCCCCCTTTGTGAGTGTTCAATCCTAAGAGAGCGAATGAATAACTCCATTACTTCTGTTTAAAAGTCTGACAAATTCAAATGGGGCAACATGGTGGGCTGTAATTCCCTCCACACTGCAGAGCGGGGTCATCCAGGCCCATGGCGGGTCATAGGGCAGGTATTAGCAGTCTGAATTAGCACGTCTCCAAATCCACAAGCTGAAATGAATGCAGCAGGAGACGGGACGGAGACCGACAGTGCAGCATGAAAGACGTCTATTGAATGCCCATAGGGAGTTATTATCTCTGGATGGCATCAGCGGCTCCACATGGCAGTGATCCTTTGACGCACCGTCCGTAAAGGTCATTTATGCGTAATTAGTCCTTCAGAACCTATCCGAGCAATTCAATCGATGATGATGATGAATAATTTTAAAGGAGAATTTGATCATGTTGCCCTGAGTAGTCTGAGTTTAAGTCATTGTGATGTTTGATCACCAAACATTCACACCAAGGTAGTCACCGTCAGCTGATGAAAAAATAGAGTTTTACAAATAAAAACCAAGGGCCTTGTTGATCTAGCTTCTCCCAGGCTCCCTCTCAGCTCAAAGGAAAACAAAAGAAGGCTTACCTTATTAACATCACAGAAGCCATAGAGCTGGGATGGAGAAACGGGACATGAATAATAGTTATTGAACCCAGCTGAAGTGATTTTACTTGGAGCGGTCAGCCTTTATTTTGTAAGTATTTTTGTTGGAGGGTGAGGACTTCTACTGAAGGACTGAACTTGTCCACAGGGGTATGGCCGTTCCAGCAGAAGCACAATTGAACTTGTGAGCTCCATGCTCTGTTGTTCTAACCTCTCTCTCTCTCTTTCTCTCTCTTTCTCTCCCCCTCTCTCTCTGATAATCTCAAATTTCTCCTTTATCTCTCCAGTCCATAAGAAGGAGCTCTGAAACTTTACATTATTCTGCATCGATACTAAAAACTCAGACCTACACATGTCAAACCCATCATGCAGTTCCCCTCTCCCTCTCCGCTCTATCAACTTCTCTGATCCCATGAACTCTGAGCCGAGGTGAAGGTCTTCATCTGGTAATTTTGTAATCTTTTTTCCCTTGCATTTCTAGGAAAACATTACCATAATTCTGCAACAAAGAACATTAGCATAAAAGCCAAGAGTTAAATAATCTTATAAAGACCAGATGTGATTTGGTGGGCATCCATTAACATATTTACAAAATCTCTTTTTGACCGCATTCACACAAAATCTTCCTACAGTATGTTTACTCCATGAGTTTCCACAGCACAGCAAAATGTCAAATCATAAACTGATGCCAGTTAAGATTTGGGCAGCCACTGATTGGGCTGTCATTCTTTTATAGATTTCTTGTTTGTAGGCGGTCATAATTCTATCAAGATTTCATTCACTTCTCAGCATGTTTTATATGTTGAGTTCCTCTCCCATAACAGAGCCGGCCGTGGAATCGTTTTTTTCATCAGATCCATCAACTGCTTGCATCACCTGTCAGTCGCCAGCGTTGTAATTCAATCACACCGCCTACAGCTTTCTGTCAGAGTGAAAAAAAAGCCCTCAGAAGTCGGGGCCATATGACATCAGTAGCAGCATCGTTTTATAATCCTCCAAGGGCCAACACATTATTTCCTTGTTCTGTGTTAACACACTGCCTTTCATCACTGACGCTCAACTTCTAGGGTAAAAAAACAAAAAAAAAGAAAAACAAAACAAACACAGACTGTGTCACACCAGTAGAGGAAGTTCCAGGGAAATGTGATGCACTGATGCTCCGTGCATGATGCTCCCTGCGTGTGTGTGTGTGTGTGTGTGTGTGTATGTGTCAGTGTGTGTGCGTGTGCTGGATAACATGGGGTGCAGGCAGGGACTTCAGTTGGGCAGGAGCCTGGTGTGCTGCATTCAGCAGAGATGCGGGTGTAGGGGGGACCGCAATTTGGGCAGGTCTTTTTGTTGCCCAGAGAACAGACCATGGTTTCCTGGAACAATGCAGCTGATGAGAGGCTCTCCAAGGAAAATAAGGCTCTGACATCATGGGTTCTTAAAGCACACAGCTGAGCCAACACTCTCTCCTGCTATAATCAAGGCTCAGTGAATTTCCACTGTCGACTGAAATTGGGGAAGAAGGAGAATCTCCTCCAATGGGTTTAGACACTTTTTTTTTTGCATGCTTTAATCTATCTGGTAATATTTTCACTGTAATGCAAGGCTGCTAGAGCCATTCCCTTTCATGACTGATCTTGTCTCACAATACACTGTGGCAAATGTGACACCACCTTGTAATGATCAATCAGTAATACTAGATATTAACCTGGTTTCTTTTCATTTTCCAGAGATATGAGATTATTCAGGATTAGAAATAGTAGTGGGGATCAGTAATGCTGAGCTGACAATACAGGAGTACAATTCACCCTCGAGCAGGAAACTGAAATCTGGTATGTCCTTTTTGAAAAAAAAAAAAAAAAAAAAAAAAAAAACAAAATAAAAACCCCCCCCCCCCCT
>OMKZ01001736.1:9091-22361 GCA_900302535.1 Neoniphon sammara | reverse complement strand
CACACACACACACAATGCAGGAAGCATGCCTGTCACGGACACGCAGGGAAGGGAGGCAGCAAAAACAACTTTCTGTCGACAGGAATAAGAAAAACAACAGTTGAAAGGGGGTCTGCATGAGAGAGAGCGAGACAAAGGCATTCGCTCCGTCAGAACTCATCAGTCTGCAGAGGGAAAATATGTAAGGTAGATGCAACCATATGAGCGCTGTCACTGTCCTCCTGAACACAAGACAGAGGGGACAGGCTGGTGGAGAGCGAGTTGAGAGCCAAGGAAACCAACAGTGAAAACCCTCCACATCTAGTGGTCTGTGGTGTATACAACCGAGGGAGGGTGTAAACAGAAGACAGAATCAGTTTTCTTTAGCAAAAAGAGCAGCCACTGAGAACTGGGGGTGTTTTAATGCTTGGTAATGAGTTTCTTTGCCCAGAGGCCCGGGCTCTGCTAAAGAGAAACAGAGAGGAGAGAGCAAGACAGAGAGAGAGAGAGAACGAGACAGAGAGCTAGCCAGTGAGGACCAGATTAACCCAAGGCCTCCAGGGCCACACTCCAGAAGAGAAGATAAAAGAGCTTATTAATAGCCCCTAGATTTACATGCACTAAGTGGATGTTTATGTTGGAATTTGCTGCTTATGTGTGAACATCCAACAACTGTAAACAGTGCCATTCAGGTCCCATTTCCTTTACATCAGTGATATTGTTTCAACTCACAAACTAGGCGGCCAGAGTTTAAAAAACATCATTCGGGCATTATCTTTTAAGTGGTTCCACAGTTAGGGCTCCCCAGGGCGGTAATCAAGAAGCTTCATTGTGCACTTCCTCCTCTGCCTCTTCACGTTACGCTGACTTCTGTGTAAACACTAAACCAGGGAGGGGGCCAACAGACAGAAGCACTGGTGTGTTAGCATGGCGTCTGGGCCTACAGGACATAACACTGCTATAACACACGCAATGCTCATTTGCGCCAGCAGAGGCGAAGGCGAGGGTGGTGACGGCTGACTTCCCTCCCTGTAGTCATACTGGTTTCAAGACGAGTGCTTTATCGGGCTCAGAGCTGGAAACTAAACTTTTGTAAAACCTTTATTCGTTCAGAGAAAGTTAGCTGAGCATGCGTTTTTCAGCATAGCCCCGCTTCTCAGCTACACAGTTAAACACATTCACACCAGGGAGCTGCCTAGCACTGCCACAATCATCTGCTGGTGGCCACTGGGCAGCTCCATAATTTGGATCCCTTGATCACAGGCAGCACAGCAATAATTGTGAGTGCTTCCCTATTGCTTGCTGTTGGGATGGGCTGATTGAGAGAAACTATCAATACTTCTGATCCTGAGGTTTCCTTTTGAAAATTGATCATCTGATCATTTTCTTCAACCAGTTATTTTATTGTTTATTTTCAGTTGTGGGCTGCAACAGTGGGGCCAGCCCTAAAAACATGAATGTCTGTCTGACTGACTGACTGACTGACTGATGAAGTTACACTATTGGTTGGCTGCGTGTTGGAGTTTCCCCATTGAAAGTTGCTCTTTCAAAATGAATGGGCGTGAACGGTTTCCTATTACTTCCTCAGGGGGCGTTTACAAATCACCATTTAAACAAGGTTGACATAGGTGAATAGCCATTTATGTGAAATGCTTGTCATAATGAACTGATTACATATTTTGTTGCATCTACATTAAACTAAGATATTCCGATGGATTTTACAGTTTTTGCATGGTTATTTGTGTAGATACACTTATATTTATGGCCTTCTTTCCCACATAGGCAGCCATACTCTATTTCCTTAAATAGTGGCTGTGTCTTTATTTAGTTCAGCTGCAGAGGGTACCAGGCCTTTATTGGAGACAGGCTTTTATTTGAGAGAGACCTTTATTTCTAATTCCCTCTGTTTGATAAGTATATTTGCTCATCTATTAGTACAAAGCCTCCTTGTTTTCTGATCAGCTTCTGATTTTTGGACCGACTGGGAGAGGGGGGAGCTCTGGCAGTTAGTGCGTCTTTTTCCCCCTGCCCCGGACATTTTTTTATTCCCCTCTCCCGTTTTTTTTCTTTATCCTCAGCCACTGACTGCAGCTCATTCCAAATTTATTGCACACTAATGACAGAATATACATACACAGTTCACACATATACAAGGTTCTGACTTAGTCTTGTTTTGATGAGACCTAACATGTATCTGATGCTGAAAATGTGAGAAAAATGAATTGCTGTTTGTAGCAAATGTCTAGGGTAGAGATTATTTCTCTTTCGGCCCTCTCCAGGCCCACTGAAAGAAACACAATCACTGTCAGCTGTAATGGCATAAAGAAAGTGAAGCATCATTTGGAATTATGTCATACACTAAACAATAATATTTGCCTAAAATTTTCAGTTGATTAAATGTGAATAATAACTCCTGAAAGGGGTAATAATATAACTGAACAATTGTTAAATGTTGAGAAACTGAAAATGTGTTTTACAACTGCTTTTATTGAACAGAAAAAGAAGTCTGATATTTAGCAGTTTAATAATACAAATGCAAAGATTTTCAAATATTTCACCCTTTTATGAATACACGCAGACTTTCAAATGCATTAGAATTGCTAGTAATAATACTGGGCCTGGTATTATGTGGTATTGGATTGAAAAGAAAATCAGTGGTATCGCTCATCCGCACCTGCTATCTAGCTATAATGTGGTAGAACAGCATTTCAATTAAATGTTGGACCAGAATGCTCTGGAAAAATAAAAGTTTGGTTTCATCCATGTGTTGGTAGGCAAAGGTTATGACCAAAATACATGACGCAATTGTATTAAATCACTGGGGAGCCCCTCATCAACCACTTGGAAGAGAGACACTAAGGAGGAGTGGGGCTGAGGGGAAGCATACAGCACACACGTCCGTAACCCCTGCTGCCTTTTATTGGACAGATATAAAATTAACAACAGTCAGGAGCTGTAATGGTGAGCCAGGCTGCTTCCAACACAAATTTCCAATTTGAGGTCAGCTGTATGGTCCTATAAAAGTTTACAGGGCCGCTTAAAGAAGAGCTGTCACTTTACAAGAAGCAAACTTTCCTAATTAATCATCGTATTAATAACCCTGGGTCTTTTAATGTGCCTCAAGTCTCTTGCATGCCCCCATTAAAGCTAAAGAGAAGGCAAAGCCCAAACTAAGGCCTATTGTCATAAATCAATAAAAATGTGCTGTGAAATTTTTCTTGCTGGGACAACTAATAAGAAGACTGTAAAAGCACAATATGCACCAAAGAGAAGTGACCTAACTTTTAGCATTAAATTTTATACTACCCTTCTACTCATGTTAAAATATGTAACGTGTCAAAATGTGCAATAGGAGTAGCAGCACAGGGAGTGCCAATATAGTCAGTATAGTGGAGCTGGCTGCAAGCTGCTCTGGGTAGACTAACTTCATTAAAGAATGAGACATCCGGTATTTGAAAAAATGATGTCTAGTCTGACAAAACGGCTGTTGGTAAAACACACTATGGGGTAATACACAGTAAAACAAATGACACATCTAGTGGTTATATCCCTCCTCAACTGTGCCACTCCCATTGGTGGGTTTGTCATTACAAATGCATGCACCACAGCTGAGCTTTGTTCAAAGCCACAGAACTTTATTTTAAATTCTAATGGAAATCCCAATGTTTCTACAGATACCAAATATGTCCTACTTGAAGTATACGGAAATGTCTATAAACAGGGAGTGTGTGTGTATAAAATGATGCACAAGACATCTACACATTTTCTATTTGATGTAATTCTGCAGCCACAAAACAGTGGCATCTTAGCCACTTATCTTTGAAGTTACTTGATTAGTAATTTATGGGAAAATTTGCGTGCACATTTGTGTGCAAAATTGTCATGTTTCCCCCCCGAGATGTATATATAATGTTTTGGAACAAAACCTGTCATATAGAGATCCATTTAGTGTCCAGGACACATGTGGACAGGAGAGTGTGCGGGTGTTAAAGGATTGGTTGACACAACCCTCGTGTTCAGGATTCCAGGTTGGAGTGTTCTCTAAGTGTGTAAGGACACCGGGGCTTTGTTCTGCCAGGACATCAAAGGGACAACCCAAGCTATTTGCACAATAATTCCCAGCTATATATAGAGGAAGTGATGGACGAAGAGTTGGACATGTATGAGGTCACTGTCAGAATGCAGGGAGCATCCACACCAACGTCCATCAGGTGATGAAAGAAGTGCAAATACTTCGTCTCTGCCAGTGCCGGGTCAGTGACTGGCTTCTGAACACGACCTCCGTCAACCCACTAAGAGGACTAAGTCACCTTAAAATACCAACACTAAGTCAACTTTAAATACTGACTCTCAGCCATACCTCACCTTCCCAAACAAAGGATGTGGGACCTGAGAGAAAAGGGCAGCTTTTACCTGCTTAAGCCCTGTCCATCTAGTCCCAGCAGGGTCAGGTCCTATAACATATGAGTCCTCTGTTAGATAAGATCATGGGGAGATTAAGCTCTCGTATCAGAGATTAGGCTAAGTTTGTTTTCTCTCATTTGAGCCTGGGTGGGGATAGTCCCTAGGCCTGCCCCTCCCAGGCCTGGGCATAATGCCATTAGTGGTGTTTTGTTGACAGCAGGCAACGGTAAATGAGGCCCCGCTTTAATCAGCAGCATGCCGGGCTGGTGTCAGAGTTCCCCCATGTCTCCCAGGTGAAAGATGAGCGGGGAGAGAGGTGTCGTCTCCGCGTTAATTAAAACTGCTCCCCTCACGCGAGGACTCAGTGCCACCGCCGCCAACCCGCCCCCCGAAACCATGGCTGTACTCTCAGCATAAACACTAGCCATTAGCCAGAAGAGCAGTAAGAGGGGGCAAGCAGCAAGGGGTGTAATTAATCAGACTAAGATCATGTTCTAACCACTTAAAAGCAATAGGGGGCATTTATCTGCAGGGACACAAGGCCTGTTTTAGTTTACATGGCTATTGAAATGTATAGGAGATGGTTATATGGGAAAACAGACTGATGAAACTGATGATGCCCTATTGGGAGGAAACATTCTAGTTGGTGTGGGTGAAATGAGGCATGGGGTCGGCACTACACATTTCTTTTTCTGTTTATTCAGAGTTCCTCTAGAGGAACTTTCATGGGGATGTGCATGAACTGTTTTCTGTTTCTGTTATATGGGGGCAGACCCCTTCAAGTTAACTGGAGATGGCTTATGAAAGGGAGACAGTGAAACAATGCTTGGGAAGTCTGGATGTAGATAAAGATTTGATGTAATGCCTCATTTCCACTACACAGAGTGTGGCCTAAAGTTGAATTTATGCTTGGCTGCTTGGCATTCTTGACAGTTGTCTCTCCATGATGCATACCATGTTGCACCATGTCCCATATTTATATCTTTGCGAAGATGCACATGATGGGCTCCGTCGTGGTAACAAGACGCTGTTGAATTTGTTTACATCTCTGCAAACATGGCAGCGCCCAGTGACATAACTGAGTCTGGCTGATTGTTTATGTTTTCAAAGAAGCAAGGAAGCGGTGGGAATTAGCATGGCAGCGAACTGTCCAATCACACTGGGTAACAGTCCTGGACTATCTCCGTGTATTCTAGAGATATGCAAAGGTGAAAATAATACGCCAGGACACTTTTTCAGTCAAAAATGCGCCATTTCTGTCAACCTAGTCAACCTAGCAAGCATAAATTTAGCTTAATGGTACTTATATAAGAGAGCTCAGATGCCATCCCTGTATCTGTTTGACTACCATACCCACTCTCACCTCGGTGTTGGTTCTTCTCCTAGTCCCTCTCTGTCTCTCCCTCTTTTTCCAGTTTTTACTCAGAACAGCACAGTGCATGTCAGGAGGACAGCAGACACTGTCCCAGCAGCCTTGCTATTTACCCAGAAATCCCATCCACCACAGCGGCATCCTGTTCCCTTGAAGTGAGACATCCTTTCCTGGATATCAACTGGACGAACCAGACACAAAGATGTGGATGCTGCTTTGGCCTGGCCATACCCAGTTACAATAACACCTCCATGCTGTTCATCCCAGCAGCCCACCCTGAAACACCAGCCCCATCCCAGCCAGGAGCACCAAGCAGGAGGCCTGCTGCGCCCTCGATCTGGCAGATGAGACAAAGACAGCGGGCTGGGGGGTGCAGAGGGGCAATAAGGGAGTCCCCCACTTCCCTCCCATGTGCCATGGAACCTCCAGGCCTCTGATGCAAATGAGGTGGTGGGGGCAGCGGGAGAAAAACAACATGAAGGGAAAATGGACACAAAGGAGGGATGGGGGGAAGGAAGGCCTTCCTAAAGCACCACAGCACTGAGGGCCTTTTCAAATCTCAGCAGCGGTGAGCGTCAATCAGGCGGTCAGCGTTAACAATGTTAGGACAGAGCAAGTAGGGCTAATGTCCTCTCCGCTGTGCCCAACCCCCACCACCAGCACCTCCCCAACTCCCCACCTTCCACAAGCCCCTTGTGACCACATGAATCTGACTAGTGACAGCTCGCCGTCCTGTAATTTGCCAATTTGCACGCATGTCAAAAAGCCAGACCATAGTGAATTATGGCCACAAAGTGGGAATGGGCCGAAAGAAGAGCAAGAGATCCGCAACAGAGGGGAGGATAATGGAGGTGACGGGGAAAACGGCAGGATGAAATAGACTTGAATGAAGGCTGCTTTCACAGTGTGTGCCTCATTCATGGTGAACACTTGGCTCTCATGATTTCTGCATACCACGGCCTGGTGCGCCTCGTGCACATGCCTTGTGCATACATGCGTGTGTGAGATTATGTGTGTGTGAGTGTGCCCTCTCTGACAGGACCATGTGTGCCATTCGTCTTATGGGCACTGGTCAGAGGAGAAGAACAAGTCTATCTGCTACTGCTGCGCTGAGAGGAGGAGGATAAGGGCGATTATGCACGGCTGAGACATTAATCTTGAGCATTATCAACACCTTGCTGCTGCAATGTGTCTTTCAATCCAACAGCCCACAAAAATTCTCCCCCGTGTTTTCCTGTGAGTTAGTGAGCAGACCAATGTAACTAGCATTAGCTGCTAAAATCTAGTTACCCAAAATTTACCAACAGCCTATTGTTCACCGTCCAGAATTCGCCAGAATGTAATATGGTGCTGGAGCCAAAGAACAACCTGATCTTTTCTTTTCCCCAGTGGACAAGGAAATATCTTAAGTGTACATACACGAAAATGTGCAAACACACACATGCGTGCACACACGCACACACACACACACACACACACACACACACATACGTTAATACAAAAAAGATCCATGAAGCCTGTATAAATCTCTATCAGGAAGCCAGCCAACCTCTCTGCCCCTCGCTGGTGAAAACCATATAATAGTCTAAGGAACCAGAAACACATTTTCTGGATAGTTGGCAGCAAATGTCCCATAATGGTTTGGGCTGGGTAACTTTCTAAATGCTATTTTTATTGTTGGGTCTAAAAAAGCAGAGAAAAGGGGGTGGCTAACAAACACACACACACCCGGAGGAGCCCGCGATAGTGTACTTTGTCACGTATGGGCAAAAAAAGAAAAAAGAAAAATGAAGATAGCAGATGTGGTGCCTTGAAGCCCCAGCCCACACAAACATGGTAGTTACCAAAATAAACATGCCACATAATTGTTTCGTACTTATACACAAAAATAACAACAAGTCAGCACTTGTAAACTCGGCCTTACCGCATTCACATGAACTCACGTCTTATGAAGCCCAAAAAATCATGGTGTTATTATCACAGCATGTCATTTGGGAATGCAGCAGTGGCTGAGTCTGCCCTTTACACTTGTATAACAATGTTTTCTGTCTCCAAAACAATCCCTATCAATGATTAACATCTGACAAAAGGAGCCCTCTCTACTGCAGGAGAGCGTCAAACCATCCGTGAAAGTGAAAATGAGAAGCAATTCTGTTAAACACTTCACATTATGCTGGCTATTTACCACACCATTGTAGCTCTAAAGAGTGGACCTTTAAATGTCTCACAAAGTAATCTCGCCTCGGGTACAGTTCACCGAATTCTCTTCTGCAGGCCCTTCAATCTGTCTTGCGTTACCCGGCTTGCCAAGCGTGAGATGTTAAAAGAGAGGGCTGAAAAGAGGAGAAAGCTGACATTGCTTGTGGCTTTTCAAAGTTGTGTTATTTACTCAGGGGTCAGGATGTCATGTGGGCGCTGAGCATGATTGGTCAGAAAGGCAAAGTGAGAGGAGAAGTGTTTGTGCTGAGTGTAGTTTGAACTTGTGGATAAAAGACTGGGAGCTAGTTAGCCTCACCTCACGCATACTTTGACACAGCTCTGCCCGTTCATGGCCCTCAGTGGACAATTCTTTGTGCTCTTGCTGCATGTCTTTTCAGTAAATAATCTCCCTTCGCCTACAGCATCAGGCCACAGGTTGGTTTCCTTCAGCGTAATTGATGTGAAGCTTCTGCTGAAACCAAGCCACATTTTGAAGAGGCGAGCAGGAAATCGGGCCATCAGAGGCGGAACGCTGCATTCCTATCACGCAGCTTGGGTCAGAACCTCTGGAAGAGGCAGGATTTGTAGCTTAAAGGCTGCCAGAAACGATCACTTTGCTCTGCAGCCGCGCCCCCTCCCTAACACAGCCCCCCTGGTGTTAAGATAAAGGATGTACCCCGACAGATTTGGTGACCCGCTGTCCTCCTCTCTAGCCCCGTTCTGGTCCGGGCTAAACACAGTTCTGTCAGGTTATGGAGGCTAGGCACCCCTGTTCTACAAGGGAAAAGAAAGGCAGAGTTACTGGATATTACCCAGGGAGCCAGGGCGGAGAATCAGTTTCCATTTCACCGTGACCTTTCTCCGGTCCCAACGGTGGTCTGCTCCACCACTACCTCCTTCCTCCCACATCCCTGCTGTGCAGCCTCCATTCCACCTCTCCCTCTCTCTCATTTGTCAAGCTATCCATCTCACTTTCTTACTCAAATAGGACGGTACTATTTTTTTCCCCCACTAACAAAAAGATCAAATTCTCATAGCTCATCTTTCCTCTCATCAGCTGTTTACACCAATTGATATGTTAGCATTGCGTGCAGTGCGTACGGGTGACTAATATGCAGCTGATGAGTAGTAAGAAAATTGCATTCAAACAACTCCATATCAAATTAAGGACCACCAAGTACTTCTAAATAAAGATGTAATTGCTGTGAATTTTCCCCTCAGGATGGGAGTCATCCCTTTCCATCACCCGAACTATTCTTAGTGGCTGTGAGCATTGTTTTCAGGCACCAAATGCTACTTTCATATTAAAACGTGTTTGATGGCTTTCTCTTATGATGACAATGCCGGGAAGCTGTTTGTCACCCAGCTGACCGCTCACAGACTGAACGCTGTGACATGCTCTGGACACACCCCGCCCTTTTTAGTCAAACTGTAGCCATTTATATGCACCTTTTCCATTCACATTTTTGTTTCCTCTCACTTTACAGTGAGTGCAACAGCAGAATAAGCTTGAATTCTTAGACTGACAATATTGCAAACTTTCAGTATTAAACACATCCAAAGGCACACAGACAATACATGTAACAATAAACTAACACTGGTTTTATTACTATGTTCCCTGGAGGGAAAAAAAAAAATTCAGGGACAGTTTTCCATCCTAGTGAGGACAATTTGTCTTCATAAGGACGAAAGTACAAGAACACAATCCATTATAATAGGTACTCATGCTGCTATAATTATAATAGCAAGTGGCTCAAGATAACATACATAATTGCTAATGTTTATAAAGTACATCATATAATTCCATTAATCAAAATAAAAGTTTATAACATGTTTAGTTGAACACACTGGTTTGTTTTTGCTTGCCAGGTGTTTTTGTTTGGGCCTTGGATTGGATTTAGTGTTTGCTTTATCCCTGGTAAGAGCTGATTGGGCTTTATTGCCTCTGAACAATTCAGGTTGTGTCAGGTAAGTTGGCAAACACAATAAATATGAAAGTATAACAAAGTGGACTAAATTGACTTTCAAATCAAGTTTACTTCACAATCGCGGTTACAGTCTCAAAGGGCTTCACAACACTATGAAACAATAAATGAAAACAAAATCCCCACCACCTTAGACACTCAATGAGAACAAGAATAAACTTCCACAAAAACCTCACTGGGAAAAAAAAAGAAAAGAAAAATGAAAGAAACCTCGGGAAAGGCCTCACATAAACGCAAGAGTGAACCAAGAAGGATTAAACGCTGATGACAAAAGGAACCATGAAAGAAATACACAGAATAAACTGAGAAAAACATTTGGGTGAATGTCTGGATCTCATATGGGGTATCACTGCCAACTTTATCACCACTTTAACTGTCATTATCAATGTCATTTTAAGGACACCTTGTCACCATGGACAATAACTACTGTACCACCAGATGCAATAAGAGCAAAATATTCAAGCACTACAAAGGACACTGATACTGCCCAACTGCAGCCATATAACATTTAGACAAAAAAAAATTGTTGAGAATTATTTTTGACTACTTCCTGATTGGACAGCTGCTTGTCACAGTGATGATTGCTTATTGGCTGAAAACTGGGACGTGGACATGGAGTTCACAGGACGCAGAGGGTAAAAGGCACAGAAAAGGCCTATGCTGCTATTATAGTCTCATAGTTTTGTGGTTAATAAATAGTTTCATTATTATAAACAGGCAGGGCAGATCCTGTCAGTGTGGATGGCTAAAACAATGCCGTTGGCGTTGGCGTAATCATTGCCGTGCTCTTTATCAAATTCATGCGCATGTTCACAAGAACCTCTTCCCCTCTTTATGTCAGAGACAATGCGAAAAGCAGAGGGCACACAAAGACAGACAGGCAGAGGAGTCACCTGTGACATCAGCCTGCAGGCACTTCTGTCCAACGCTGCAGCTAAAACAAACCCTCACCACAGAAAATGGAGAGGCAGCCTAATCACCCCGACATTAGTGCTCCTCATACGTTGATAAATGAAGCCATTGTGCAGTGATTATCACAGTTATTCATAGCCTCTTTGCTATGGGGACGGTACATTTGTTGCATTACATAGGAGCAGACACTGCTGGGCCTAGCGCATGTTTCCCTGTCACCATGTATTACAGGCTAGCCAATGACATTTATAAATACTTGGTAATCTACCATGCAGTATGCGTCCCGTTATTAAATTGTCATTATTTTGGCGGCAACTGGGCCCAGCCTGTGATTAATTGAAAACTATTAAGTGAAGGTGGATCATGTCCGTTTATGAATGCTGCTTTTGCAGTGGAAATTAATCACAAACACATTGCAGTAAATTACTATTTGGTAGTGCTAAGCTTTTGCATTAGTGAGATTCTCTACAATAAAAACATAAGAGTTATGGTAACATATTTTTTCATTATTTCTGGTGACATGGTAATAAAGAATGATTTAGAGAGTTGGGCGATGTCATGCTGGACATGTACATGTGTATGTAGTGTTCTCTGTACTCTGTGGTGTGTGTGCGTGTGTGTCTGTGTGTGTGTGTGTGCGCAGGCTCCAGACACAGGAGAAACAACAGGCCATGCTCTGGTAAGCATCAGGCCGTGGCGTTTGGCTTTTTCTTGGTCTTCATCTGGGAAGAATGAGCTCTGACTTGTGTTTCTGCTGCACCACGTAACCTCAAACATAAACCCCAGTGTGCCGACAGGCCTGTTAGCCACAGGATATAAACTGTACAGTATACATCAGATCAGACCTGGGTCAAAGTGCGTTTACAAATAATTCTTAGTGTTTGTTTTTATCTACTTGAAGCACCAGATGGGTGGAGCTCTCTGCATCAGAGCAGTTCCAATAGCATCAGATAAGCTGTCAATCACAGAAAAGTATGCTCTGTGTACTTTCAAATTGTCTATTTTCTGGCACTCAAGGCACATCATACATGCCAAGCCCCACCCATATAACACTCTAAACATAGTTTAAAACAACCACTGTGATTCATTTCCAAATACTATACTATTTGACCTAAGTCTGGATCAGATACAGTAAGGGCAGGGTGGAGGGTGGGTGCAGCATTGGTTTTGTTCAGATATGGCCAATCTGTTCCTGAGCTTCAAGTGAACCCACTAGGCAGAGGCTCAGCCAAAGACAGGTCCAGTACTTTCACTGAACTGTACAACTTCACCTGAACCCCTCACAGGGTCATGGTGACACCATGGAAGGTCAAGAGGAGCACACTACCTTTAAAGGACCATACCGGTCCAATTTTGACCTCTCATCAACAGTCGTGAACATATCTGTCCCTCACAAATATTGGCTACATAAGTGTGCACAGAATATGCTTTAGTACTTAGAAGTCAAGTCTAACTGAAAAAAAAATGTGAAAAAACATTTCTGTGAAACTTTTAAGTTACTGCTTTCTTTAGCCAGCATGTACTTTCACTAAAACTACTATAAATCCAGTAGTATTTTTTTGCAGTTGAAAGAAACTATTCTTTTACAGGCATATTCAAATTCTGCTCAACGGCTCTTTTCAGCTTTGTTTTGAGTGGTTTGAATGACAGCTCAGAGTGCAGAACCCAAATATAGTGGAGGTTAATGATTGGCTGAAAGTTGCACCACAGAACAAAGATACACGTTCCTTATGTGTAAACTGGAAAAAGAGGGAGCACCTGGTATTCAGCCTGGCATACACCTGAATTAAGCAGCCAACCAAGTCTTCACAAGATGCAATAATCTATTTGTGGTAACTTTCAATTTTCAAATTTGAATGGGAGTGGATTGGGGTAAATTAGCCTTAACCTCTAAAGTACCAAAGCATATTCTGTACTTATACAATGTACATATAGATATATAATCTGTAATTATGTAATTTGTGAGGGATAGGTAAAATCATGACTGTTGACAAGAAGTCAAAATAGGACCGGCAGTCAAAATAGGTAAGGTCCTTGAAGTTTATAGTATGACAGGGATATACTTGCAGACCTTGAAGCTGATATGCAGGGTCGGTATGGCGTCCTCTTGATATAAGAAAACAAAATCGGATACACAGTGGCAGTAGATCCGGTGAGAATGGATATGGTGTTACCTAATATGATGAACGCATTACTGTTTACGACTGCACTGTCATCCGTTTTATTCCTCTCTTTTTATTTTAGCCCGGTCTTAGTGGGGGACTTAGCCGACGTCTGGAGAGGGCTCTTCATCTCTAGAATGGCATCTCCACTGGCACAGGCTGGCATGCAGCACTGAGCTCAAGGCCTTTTCACAACTCTTTAATGAGGACACAGGATTTTGTGTTTGCATTCCACTCACCCCCTCACCCCCACCCCT
>OMKZ01001734.1:11969-28627 GCA_900302535.1 Neoniphon sammara | reverse complement strand
GACCCCTCCACCATGGAAGTATACATCTAATACGCCCTACTTTCTTCATCTTCTTGCTCCTCCTCTTCCCCCTACTCCTCCTCACTTCCTCTCATCTCTCGCATCTCTCATGTGAGCATGTAACTGAGCATCCACACAAATATTAATCATTTACATGCATCTCACTGCACCTGACACGATTAATATGGCCTTATTATGCCCCATGCTCAATGTCTTACTTCATCACAAACACTAAATATTTTTAACAACATTAAAAACCCGATAACCAGCTTACCATTTATACTATTGTTAAATGGCACATTTTTGTATGTGATCACTTTCAAATTGAAAATGTTTTTGTTTCCATTTGTTTTTTTTTGTTTTTTTTTGTTTTTAAATATGACTTTAAAGTATTACACTGTACAGTGTATTTGCTGGCATATAATGATAATTCATTGTGACATCTGTATCACTGCTGACATGTCACCATCTCAACCAGTGGTTGCTTGGATACATGCTTTACACTACAGTCTCTGTGCCAGTGTCTGTGTCACATGGTGCATGTGGTAGCATGTGTGTGTGTGTGTGTGTGTGTGTGTGTGTGTGTATGTGTGTGTGCGCATGTGTGTGTTATTCTTCTGTCATGTGCTTCGACGTGTGTATGTCTCTACATTTGTCATCCTGTCACCAACAGATTATCAGAGTATTCTAGCGGAGCTGCAGTCCCCCGCCACACTGCACTCTGACCCCCACTTCCTGGAGCCTGAACTCCCCGTCACTCCCAACCCCACCCTTGCCCTGCATCACCATCACCATTACCCAGACCCAAACTCCCCCATGCTGGCTGACCCCCAACCTCAGCCCTTGCCTTGGAGCCCGGAAATAGAGCCTAGTAGCGGAGAGCCAGAGAGCCCTCCCAGGAGCCCCCCTAGACCATGCGAGCTTGCCCTGTCCGTCCCAGCCTTTGAACTCCCCGATGTTCCCCCAATGGTCAGAAAGCCCCACATTGCTCTGAATGACCAGCTGCTTCTGAGCGAGGAAGAGGACAGGTCATATCACGAAATGGAGCTCAACCTCAAGCCCAAGTCATACTCCCCCGAGACGAGTGAGTTAGACAAAGACATGGCTTACTCCACATCTTCCCCGTCAGTATCATCAATAACCCCTACATCACCTGAGAGAGCACAAAATGGAGAGGAAGAAGGGCAGACAGGTGCACCCAATGGAGCACTAGAGGATGAAGGGATGAATACAGGTGAAAAGGAAGTGCCAGAAAAGATAGAGCATGTTGCAAGGATGGTTTCAGCAGAGTTGGTGGAGGGAAATGGAGTTGTGGAAGAAGGGGAAGAACGGGAGTGGGTTGAAAAGGTGGAAGGAATGGAAGCTGCAGTGAAAAGAAATTGTGAAATGATGGCAAATGACAGGCCTAAGTTAGCAGAAGAAAATATTTTGGCAGAAAAGAAGGACGAGTCTGCTGAGAAGGGGAGATACATGATAAATGAGCAGCATATCCTTGTACAAGATGGCAATACGGGGATAGCCTGTGGGGCTCAGGGGGTGAGAGAGGTGCAGAATCTGACAGAAGAGGAGCATAATCAGATAGATATAGGACATGAGGGGGAAGAAAATAATACCACGGTAGAAGTGGAGACCGCCTGTAAATTTATGGAGGAGAGGGCAGAGTGTATTTATGAAACAGGTGAGGTACAGCAGGGGGAAAGTAATGAAGTGGATGGGAGGGGTGGGAAAAGGGTCTGTCAGGGTGAGATAATGAAGGATGAGGATGGAGAACTGCAGTTTGAGGGTAAAAGAGTGTCTAATGGGAGTGCTGGAGTTGTTGAAGGGACATCAGAGAACGGCCAGGCAGCTGAAGACCAGGCTGCAGCCGACCTCTCCCCTCAGGCCTGGGTTGTGGCACTGGGGGAACGTCAGCCCAGTGATTCTGAATCCAATGAGGAAGAGGAGGACGGAGACAAAGCAATGGCAGAAGAGGCATTAAGCTCTCTGTTGGAGGAGGTGAAGAAAGAAGAAGGCTCAGAGCAGAAGGAGGAGGGCGAGGAGATGACCCAGGCCAGGGTTCAGGGGATTCTCAGTCAGGTCGAGCAGGCAGAAAAAGACGTGTGTATACTTCCAGGTTGGCACAGTGAGTCATCCAGCGTCAACGTGGAGCCGCCCACGCCCGGCCGCAGTGTCAGCTCGGACTTGCTCGACAGACGGGAAAACAGGTGCGCTCCTTTTCAGAAAGTTTGCTTCTTATTCTTATGACATTTGGTTGCATGAAATTCATCCCTCAGAAAACGCATTCATCAACTGCAGGCTTCAAATAGGACCCCTAAAAGCAAGTAATTCTTTCACCAACCTGAATTGAAATCCGCTACTTTCTTAGTGCGTACTGTCTCAGAGCATCCTGGTAGAGTATCTTCATCAGTACTTTACCTTAGCCTGCAGTCTCAATCCTCTTCCTTTGCCTCTTACCCCACAGCCAAGAAAACTCTAGTGATTCCATCACTTCCTCATCCAGAGGCGAATCAGGGAGGTCCCGGCAGAACGGCGATTCACAGCACTCACCTCAGGACAGTTCGCCGGAGTCATCTAATGGCAAGAAGGAAGAGGGAACGCTAGTGTCTGAGAAGAAAGTCCAGGTAATGATGCACATGATTAGCACTACTGTAATAATAAATAGGTTGGATTGAAAAGATCCTAGTCTGTAGTTATGGCAAAGTTTGAATATCAGATTCCTCTCTGTAGCTACTAATGTAGCATTGAATGGAAGTAGACTGCACTGT
The DNA here is from genome assembly GCA_900302535.1 of Neoniphon sammara. NCBI lineage: Eukaryota > Metazoa > Chordata > Actinopteri > Holocentriformes > Holocentridae > Neoniphon > Neoniphon sammara. The sequence goes on along the minus strand of OMKZ01001734.1, from coordinate 25,862 downwards.
TATTCTGTTATTACAGGGACACACAGCGTGGATTCAGTGTACCGTATCTATTGCAATGCAACATGTACTCCAAGGATGTTTTATTGCAGGTGTTTCTTTCTCGATACAGCCTACCATGGATCTGAAGCACACCAGTCTTCCCAGGAGCCCCCCTCACACTTGAACAAATTATCTCACTACTAACAAATTCTCTCACCCACACATGTACCCGTCTCTCGTCTGACTCCATTCATGTGTTTGTGTAATGATCTTCTCCTGCAGCGAGTTAGCGTAGAGCCCGGTTCAGAGGAGGAACAGACTGTAACCACCAGAATCTTCAAACGCCGGCTCATACTGAAGGTACCCTGCAGGCCTGTAGTGGAGGCTGCGCTGGGCCTTGGTTTGGTTTGGTGTGGTTTGGTTTGTTATAGATTGGTCCAAGCAAGGAGCCGTCAAGTGTGTGACTCTGGTGTGCATTTCAGTGGTCTTGCTTGATGTACCAATAGTAAGTGGAGCTCTCTTTGCACCTGTGGATATGTGGATATGTGTGTGTGTGTGTGTGTGTGTGTGTGTGTGTGTGTGTGTGTGTGTGTGTGTGTGTGTGTGTGTGTGTGTGTGTGTGTGTGCTTGTGCACACATATCTATATATTTGTGTATTTTTAGATACTTTTGTATGTTATTGTGCAAGCCCTCACAGCTCATGGTATTTCATCGCTATGCTATTTAGATCAGCTGGTTGAAAACTAACCAAACTTTCGACTTCTTCCTTGTGTGGATAATCTTTTCTCTTGAGGTTGCTTTTCAGTTTGGTGGGGGTGAAGGATGCAGGGTTTTGCTCATGTTTCATGTTTCTAGTTAATGCTAATCACAAACACTTAACAGGGAGAGCAGGCGAAGAACGTCCCAGGTGAATCTGTGACAGAGGAACACTTTATCGACGGGGATGGTAACCTCATCAGTAGAAAAGTAACGTATAACTTTTCTTGCTCTCCCACTCAGCTCTGATATTGTAATTTAAATAAAACTCTTTGCAGGGAGAGTAATGTCTCCATTCCTATCAAATCCTTTCCTCCTTTGTCCGTGTCCTTCTGCACCTCTGATAGGTAATCAGGAAGGTCATCCGGCGTGTGTCTTCTGCCACGCCCGAGGACCAGGGAGAGAGCAGGGGGACGTGGCACCAAGGAGACCCCTGGTCTAGTCCCATCTTGCGGGAGGAGGAACCAGAGGTTGGCATGACAACAGCAAATAGGCATCATGGCCGCCTTTTGAAAATGGTCCTGGACTTGGAGCCCAGTTGAGATGGGATGCTTCAAGGGAACACCCCGGTCACCCGTAGTATTAGGAATAGTCATGAGATCAGAATCAGTGTAAGGTTTAACATAAATGAAAAAAGCTTAAAGCTGCACAAGACATGATAAGAAGAAAAATACAGCCTAAAAGTTGCAACAGCAAAGACTGTTGTATCCTACACAACTGAAATGCCATAGAGTCGCCCTGTTCACTGACAGGAAAATTATGTGCACAAAGGAAGTGATCCTCTTCACCACCTCTGCACCCAGAACAGAAAAAGAAATTCAGGTCCAGGGAGTAAGCAGTTTACTTGCAGTATGTGATATTACATGATTTCTGGGTGCCTAAGTCTTCAGAATTCAAACAGTAGCTACCTTTCACTGCCACTTGGGGCCACCAGTGTGCAATATTGCATAATGAAGAGTGCAGCTTTATGTCAGTTATCAGCATCTGGGGAAAGGGATCAGTTGGGTTTGATTGTGTTGCTCAAGGTTCACAGGTCAATTTTTGGCTTCCACTGGATTTCTGTCTTCCCAACAATAATGTGTGTTTTGGATAACTGTCCTTATTATCCCTGTCCTGAACCTCAGAGTGGCATGTTGTGTTTTGACGGTGTTGTTGGTGTCACCATTGTGTTTGTGTAACAAAGAGGATGCTGACTATGCCCCTCTTGACTGTGTGGTCTTGATGGTTTCCTACTACAATGCTGATTCTAGCTTGAACTCATTGTAAATAACCTATTAGTTTATTTTCATGACTAATCAGTGCTGTAACTCTACTGTGAAAACGTAATCTGTATCTTTTATCAGTAAAACTTTGCATAATAACATCATTTTTCTACTTTCAGGTGTCTGGTTTGGTGTGTGGTTTGGGCCATAGATATCTTTCTAACAATAAAGCTAATGCTAACATTTGCTGTGCTCTGCTGTGTTCACATTGCTGGTTTCAGGTTGCTGTTCCTTAGGTGTGTGGAGTGTTTTCTTCCTGTGTCTCTCAGCTCGCTGCTTCAGATTTCTGTGTTGGGTTACAACTTGGCTGACCCCCTCTCGGAAGATAAGACTGCCACGTCTCAACTGTATTTTCTCTGTGTGTGTTTGTGTTTTCTAGCAAGGAGAGGGAACTAAGAACAGCAGGAGAAAGGACGACAGGAGGTCAGGTGACAAGAAGCTCCACTCGTAGGGATGGTTGTGCTCTGCCAGGTAGCTTATTATCCTTCTATGAAGTTCATTCATGCAAAGTTCCCTCATCTTTCTTCTCCATGTGCATGTATCAAAAGGGTGCACGTGTTGTATGTGTTTTCCTTCCTTCTATCCTTGTACTCCTATTCTACTGCATTCTATCCCGTGTTATTAGAATTTACCACAATCCACTGCTTCATTTTTAATTCTGATGTTCCTCTATGCTGCGTTTGCGTACTCTACCATACTCTGCACTACTAAACTCTAATAAATTATGTTGTCCACCACTATATTCAGCTGTATCGTACTGCATTCGGTTCTTCTCTGTGTTCTATCCAGATCCCAACTCCGCTCCATTTAGCTCTACTCTATTCTATACTTGCCTTTCCTGCACTTCACCACACCCCATTTATCCGTTCTCATTGCCACACAGACTCAGCACGAAAGACTGACTGAGCCTGGTTGAGCTCTGGCAATGGTTCTGCCTTTGCCCACTCCCTGTGCACCATGTGTGTGTGTGGGCGTGTGTGTGTGTATTTGTGCGTGCTTGGCATACTTGTGTGTTTATGTGTGTGTAACGCAGTCACAATGGGAGCTGGGACGATGGGCAGAACACACCTCAGCATTATGTTGCCCCACTGATACCCTGTGTGTCTGCCTTTGTCCACGAAATCCCCAACTCAGGACAGCATTGTAGTGTCCAAAAAGACTTCGTGATCCCATTGGCCAGACTGCTAATCCCCACTGCTGTTCGTCCGTATGTTACGTGTGCGGTGAATCATTCCATCTAAACAGAACTGACTAAGAATAATATGGCACTACTGTGAAATCTGGTTTGAGGAATGAGTTTCTATGGTAACAAGGGTCACCATAACAACCCACAGACCATCAGGTCTTATCATGGTCTCATCATTGTGTCATACAAAAGAATGGAGGATGATTTGCCCTTTAAAAAGTGTCCTCGGGCATGGAAAAAGATATTTTAATAGTCTGTTTTGAGTGGAAATACTCCCGTTTGAATTTAATTGAAAAGAGAACTGCTGTTTAGAAAAAATGAACATAGAAACAAACATACAGTCATTGATATGAACATTGATAAATATTAGAGAATGTTAGCCCTTCCAATTCCAATTTAGTGTCAGCAGTTAAATTAAATATACTAAACTGTGATTTTTTGTGTCTTTCAGGTGCATAGGAACCATGTTACATGATTCCTGGGAATAAGCGCTACAGAGGACTGGCAAGCTCAAGTGTGAAGTCTTCAGACAAGAGTGCAGTCTGCAACTATCTGCTTCAAACGCATGGTTTTCAAGTGAGAGGACTTGACCAGTCTGACTTTAGCATGAGCATGAAAAACTCACTCCCTGTCAATCAAAAGGACCTGGGAGGTTCTCACTTCCTGACTGCGGACCTGTGGACGATGATTCTGCTTCCTGTTTTGTGTGACCCAATACGTGCCATTGGTCCACTGGTGTCGTGAGTGTTTGAGGAGCGTCGTTTGTTGTGACAACGAAAAAGACTCCATCACAGACAACCACACAGGTGCAACTGTGACCAAAGATGGCACAAAAGCTCAATTCAAGTGGTGGGAGAAGAGAATGAAGTAAACAAAATACCACAAAAAAAATCGAATGGAACACTTCTGATCCAACTTCAACACTCGCCTTATAGTTTTTTCTTGGACCCATTGTTGTCAGGATGTAAATTGTTTTGGGTTGTTATTATTTTTTCTTCCTTTTTAAAACTTAAACTAACACAAAGGCTTTTTTCTGTATATAAATTTACAATGTGTAAAATTCTTTAAAATGATAAGTTACTGGTTGAGAACGCACTGAGAAGACTGAACTTTTCAAGTGCTTTCGAATTTATTGAAACGGTTCCACTTTTAAAAGATTTGAGTGTAACTTCACATGTTCTTGTATAATTAATTATTATAGCAGGTATAATGTTTGTATATGAAAAAAAAAGCTGGTTCGATTTTAACAGAGGAAATTTCCAGAAAATATTCTGCAAATTTCAGTAATTCCCAAAGTGGGAGTGGATCTAATCCTGCAAAAGCAGCCTTTCAGAGTACTCATATTTTCATGCATGCTGTTCACATTATTTTAAGTACAATTTTTACAAGTTTGCAAACACTGTATTCAAATGAAAAATAAAACCCTTTATCTGTGTACACATATAGCCCTAACATTTGTCACCGATTTTATATTTTAAATTTAAAAAGGATACCATTAAAGCATTTATTGTGTCGGGGATGAGGAAACAGAATGAAAAAAAAAGATCTATAGCTTCTTGAGGGTTTAATGTCTTGTCTGTCTATGTAAAACCGAATGGCAGCTTCTGCTACAAGAAAGAAATAATCTGAATGTAAATGCTAGTAGGCTGACTCGCTGTACAATTCTAACTGTATTGTGTGTATTGGCTATAAGGTGTAGGAGTCTCTGTACACTGTTAGACTGTTTGTAATCATTTTAGCAGTGTGTCAATTTGGTTTTCTAAAGGCTGCTGTGGTATTAATGGAAAACTGGGGCATTTCATTTTGGGTTTTTTGGTGAAGTATTTCCTTAATTTAAAACCTACTCACATTAAGGACACATAAAGACATTATTTGATTGTAGCTCTAAATAGCATATTGTATGACAAAAACACTGGATGGTCAAACAATTATTTAAGCATTAAATAAATTGTGTTTAACTCTGAAACTGTGTGATCTTTTTAGGCTTGAGAATCTGTATATGCAGTGTCGAATAGAATTGTTTTCAATTGCTCATTGGCAAAAATTACTTTACATTAGGAATTCTCTTTGTATTGGTTTTCATTAGATGCCCATGTAGTTCAAGTGTGGTGTTCTACTGGTGTGATGGCTCAGTGTGCTGATGTTTATGCTGTGGACATGAAAACTATGTAAAGGACTTCATTTTTTAGGCAAAGGAAGTCAGGTAGGGTGTTGTACCACATCCCCTTATCCTATTATGTCAATCAGGGGGTAGAGGATCCTTTGATATGGTTGAACTATCAATTTTGTCAATTTTGTTTGATATGTGTTTTCACCTGAGCAGATTTTTCGATGTACAATTCTTACTAACAGAGTGAAGCCATTGAAATGTAACTATTCTAGCACTTTGGTTATTCAAGGTCTTCTTTTAGAGGCTATAGCAGCAATGATGCCACCACAAATGTTTCAGACGTCTTTAAAAAATCAATCTAAAAAACACAATAAAAATGCATTGATTTCGCAATCAGTTGTTTCTGTTTTTTTGTGTCAGTGCACATGATTTTTAATTATGTAAATGATGATTAGGCAATAGGGAAGTGGGATAGTGAGTAGGAACAACACTTCAACCAAAGTAAACAGGCTCTGGGTCCTTTCTCAGGGAGCCACTGCCCGGCTGAAGTGCCTCTGGGCAAAAACTCAAACCCTCACCTGTTCCAGCTGACCCTATGCCCTGGCATCTCTGTGGAGGAGCTAAGTAAAAAGAGTTTCCTCATCAGGATTAGTAAATTATATTATTGTTATTATTGTTGTTTTGTTGGTGGAAGTAAGTAATGACGGAGAAAATCTATTAACCTTAAACCAATTTGGACTTATATTTAGAGAAACTTTGATTTAGGTTAATATCAGTGTTTAATTTATTGTCATGATGTAATCCTTTTTCATGCGCTCCTATGCAATGCATTTTACATTTTTACAACATTGGCACCTTAATGGAAGCCCACGTCCCATAGTAGAAACACAACCTTGGTGATTTTTTGTATTTTTATATAGAGTATCAGGACACAGAGCTGCTACAGAGCATCCCATATTATCACATCATCCCTTCATATGGCCTTGGCATATGATGAGAGAGATGAGGCGTTTAGTTTTAGTTCAAGGGATGCACTGAGCAGTACTGGAGATTTCCTGAGGGTGGCGCTATGTCAACAGGCGTGAGCAAGGTCACACGGTGTACCATACCATTCTGCTGTGTGTGCTCCACTGACGCTGCAGCTGCCGTCGTCTTCTCCACTCCACACTGTCGCACAGCCATGGCGGACAGTGCAAGCGAGAGCGACACCGACGGAGCTGGGAGTAGCTCGGCCACCCCGATGTCGTCCTCCGCTTCAAATTCGGGAAAGCCGAGCATAGTCATTTCACAGTTTCGTCTGGAGGAATTGACGAACCGCTTGGCCTCTTTACAACAAGAGAATAAAGTTCTGAAAATTGAGCTAGAAACGTTCAAACTCAAGTGCAAAGCCCTACAGGAGGAGAATCGGGACCTTCGCAAAGCTAGCGTCACCATTGTGAGTAACGTTAGCTGAGTAGCTACGTGCTAGCTAGCCCCACGCCAGTTTGGAGATTGTGTTTGCCAATAAGTTAGTTAACGCCTGTACTGTCTGTTTGGTGCTAAGTGTTTAATATTAACTCCTTTAATTGCTTACATATACAACTGATTTGGGCGTGAACACGTCCATCTGGTGTTTTGCCAACTCAACTAACGTTAGCTAGGTGGCTACTTAGCTAAATTAGCCTGCGAGCTAACGTTAGCTCAATAGTGTGGCAACGGTAGCTAGCAAGCTATCTTGCTTTGTTTTGTTTTGCGTTGCTAATGCTGGCTAATAGCCTGTAAGCTAACGTCAAGTTAAATGGTGTTCACTAGGTGGGCAGTGGCATGTCACGATGCCACTCACTGGACTGATGCTGGTTATGTCTCCAGATGTTAAATCGCTGCTAGACAAATTGTCACCACGTTATGCCTGGACGGATATGCTTATTGGGTAAAACTAAGTAGCCTAGCAGTAGCATGGGCATGGACCAATGCGTCATAAGTCCTTATGCTAGATTCATCAGCCTCAGCCACATAAAATCTGTAATCGATCTCTTTAATAGGTGGGAAGCATGTAGGCCAAACTTAGCGAGCTAGCTAAATGCCAGGCTTAAATGTTGGCCAGTCAGCCACCCTGCACCCTGTACACCCTCTCTGAATCTGTGAGGCTTAGCTAGCTATTTGGTTTCTATTGTCCTTCTCATTGTGCTTGAACAAATGACAAATTCTCCCAGCTTGCAAAAGAGAATTTGGCCTTGGATGTCAATGGAGAAAGAGGATGGAGAATTTGAGAATGACACTGACAAGGACAGTTAAGTCATGATACAGTAGCTGTGATATTGTCTTGATATCTTTCTTTAGTGCCCCCCAACTGTTTCACTTCTTCCCTAGTTGTCAGTCGTCCATTACTGCAATATCTCGAGTCATTAGTGAAAAAGACTGCTTCCTCTTTGGCCAGCAGACCTCACTGCAGCAGATGTTGGTTTATTTTTGTGTATATATGTATGCCAAATGCCTTATATGCAGAACCAACAAATCAGAAACATTTTAAACAGTATTGAGATGAAGGTCCAGCATTTTGTTTTGCCAGAATTGTCACTCCAGTACAATAATGCTTGCCTCTGCTATTTTCCCTTGCTTTGTGTCTCTTGCAGCAAGCTAGAGCGGAGCAGGAGGAAGAGTTTATCAGCAACACCTTGTTCAAGAAGATCCAAGCTCTGCAGAAGGAAAAGGAGACCTTGGCGGTCAACTATGAGAAGGAGGAGGAATTTCTCACCAATGAACTGTCAAGGAAACTCATGCAAGTGAGTGAAGGGAATGTGGCAATATATTGACACCAAATGTCACTATGTTAGCAAAAAAATGTTAATGCTCAGCCCTGCAGCCTGTGGCAACCAACTACTTTTGTGAGGTATTTGGTTGCAATATTGTCAAGCTTGCTCAGAATGAGCCCACTGGGTGTGTTTCTGTGTATGCACGCTTTTTTTTTTTTTTTTTTTTGGACTAGCAGTCAGTGCAGTATTATCAGCTGTACTGGTACTTGCCTGAAGGTTGGAAAGGCCCAAGATGATTTCACTGTGGCTGCTAGCTACTCTAAATTACTCTCAAATTACTCTCCTCATGTCTCTGTTATTTGGTAAACTCCATTTTCCACATTTTATTTTTCCAGCTGCAGAGCTTATAATGCACACACATACACACAAGCTTACACACTTTGAATGGCTAGCCGTGAGCCTGACTAATGGTTTGTAGGTGTGTAAAGACACAGGAATCTAGATAGGTTACATGCATGTTTCTCTACAGATCCTGGTTTAGGTCATACAGATGGACTTTGTGTTTGGGCTTTTTGTTATCTCGCCTGTTCTCTAACGTGAAACAGACCTGCATCTGCTTCTGCCCCTAAGACTTGGTGTTGACAGACGGCCCATTTTGTGTGTGTGCATGCATACTCATGTGTCATGCTCTCAAGTAATGCTGGAGTGAGAAATGAGCAATTATGGTAATTAATTCATCTGGATGCTTGTGTGGGAACACTCCTTTGCAGAACTGCTTTTGTAAATAGTCTTGTCTGACTGGCTTTTTTCCGATTACTTAAGACAGCAGAGTTTCACTTAAGTCATACATAGTTTGCTGGATAAATGATGCTTAAGTGCTTCAGGGGATTTGAATCAATGCCCCCCTTCAGCGCCCTGTATGGGTTAGACTGGCCATTTACTGAGGGCCTGATGCTAACTTTGAGGAGAGGTTTCCAGACTGGCAACCAGACACAAGCTTTTGCTTGCTGAAATTGACAGTATGCTTGACATATTTTAATGGTATGTATTTTGAGTGATCAAGGTCATACATAGTTAAAACCCATAATCAAACAATTATAAAAAATGCTATGATAAAAAAAACAGATTTATTTCAGCTATTACACAAACATTTGCATAGTTTGTTTTTGTATTTAACTGGCTTTTATCTGTCTGTGGCCAGGTGTCAGTTGCAAATATAAAAAGGTTAAAGAATATTTGCTTGCAAGGCTCATGCACTCACAGAAGTGTTATATCTCTATATTTTATCACTGTCACAACTACATTAATATATTTCATCGCTGTGTGTTTTTGCAGAGTTCATGTATGGTGAAGTTTGACCAGTAAATGAACATAGTCGGACAGTAGAAATGCTGTTTTGCACATTGTGACCTCTGACAGAAAATTCAACATGATGGTGTCTGTAATCGTGACATCGTTGTGTGATGGATTATGTAGATGCTTACTCATTATGGGGAGAGGATTGCACATTGTTTATAGGAAAAGATTGGAGAGAGGAAAAAACTTGATAACCATTTCCATTATGCTACTAACACACTACAGTGCTGCTTAGCAGAGAACACAAATGAGCAGAAAGAGGTAGGATTGGAAGGTGCATTTGTGTGTGTAATGATTTCATAGATGTTTTAAGTTTGCTAGTAACTAATAACTAGCTACAGAAAGCTGTTACAAATTACTTAACTATGCTTAAATGCAGTGTAGCCGTAGTAAACACCAACTTTCTTGTCTTGTAGTGAGGCGGCCGTTACTGTTGAGCCTCAACGCTGTCCAGTGGATACATGCTGTAATTGGTCCTTCAGTCCACATTTATCACTCACTCATACATACTTTTCTGTTAGCTGATTGGTCTGTTTAGGTCTTGTTTTACAGAGGAAAATGATAAAATGTCTCAAACTATTTTGGTTAAGGATTTTTGTATTTTTATATGAGTAGCAGTTTAAGGTAGGAACTTTTTTATACTGCCCCTCTGTACACACCTGCCCTCATTGTCACTAGCCTGATGCTGGCGACAAACAGTCTATGCCTGAAGGACAGACGAAGTCAAGCAGGATAAAATATCTCTGAAAGGTGTGTATGGATTGAAAATGAACAGATGTGTGTGTGCGCACATGTGTGCACAGACCTCAGCACACTTGCCACTCACTACACCGGTACAGTAAAGGAGGAGGCCTGTCATACTGCAGCTAGAGTGGCAACAGACTTGGTTAAGGTGGAGCACGACATCAAACTGACTCCCTAAAAGGCTAGTGTTTTCATTAGCAGAAAAATGGCTTCACTGGGTGTGGCTCAGGTGTGTGACCAGCTTGTGCTAGATACTGCATAGCACTCAACCCTGTATGAATTCAGCGATTGTAAGTTAAAAGCACATCATTTCTGTGCTGCTGTGAGATGTTTTGGCTGGATTCTTTTGGTAGCGTAATCGAAATGGTTAATAATCCCTCTCCCCTTCCAATCTTTCCTATAAACGAACAATCTGCAGCGCTTTCCCCGTAATGAGTAATCATTTATATAATCCATCACACAATCGTCCCATTTTGAACCAATGCTGAGCCGCACCCTTACTTTGTATTGGTAAGCTGCCAAAGTTGGTTTCTTTGGTTTTCTCCGATGAGTTCCTGCCAAATCATTATTTCACAATGTGCATTCTTCTGGGAATTTCAACCATGAATCAGTCAGAATTGTACTATTAGCACCTCCTTTTGATAAATTCACTCAATATGTAGGCTAACCACCACGATCTGACACCAGTTTTTTTTTTCACAGCGGTCATCAAATTGTTTTTATGTGACTCACCAAAGCGTCTCCTCTGCTCTCTTTCCTTTCCCATCTGTCTCATCTCTACATTCGCTCTTTCCCTATTCCCCACCTCTTTCCATCCAATATTTTCCCTCCCTTTCTCTCTCCATCCCAGCTCCAACATGAGAAGGCTGAGTTGGAGCAGCACTTGGAGCAGGAGCAGGAGTTCCAGGTCAACAAGCTCATGAAGAAGATCAAAAAGATGGAAAACGACACCATCTCAAAGCAGCTCACCTTGGAACAGGTACGCTCATCACCGCCGAGCAAGAAGATACGTTTCAAAGTCCAATGCAGAATAACACATACCTGAACCTGTGAGTTTAATTATTTATGGCAGTGGTGTGAGAGACATTCTCCTCCTCAGTTTCTCCGAATGAATATCTACTGGAAAGAACATGTTGGTCTATGGCTGGATTACATTCATGTGTGGTGAAACCATCCCATCATGTTCCCATGATCTAATGATGGGGTTCTATTCTAGATGTGCATTCATGCATTAATCGTTGTGGCTCACTTATAAACAGCTGTGTGCTGTGATGATGCTTTTGTAATGGCATCATACGTATTGCCCAGATGCTGTGATAACCATTAAGCTCAAACACAAGCGTGAAAGTCTTAGAAATGGAGGTATGTTTACCACAGGAGTTTCGTCCCACAGAGTAATTGCTAATGACCAAGTGAGAAAGCCATGTCATATCAGTTGGCAATACAAAAATGTTTGGACTGTTCCACTCTGCTGTTTTGTATCCATTTTCTCCTTCACAAGCAGGTTCAGGGCTGTAGCATGATGAAAACGACGCTTATCTGTGCAGAGATCTCGGGTTTGCAGTGCATTGCGTGCAATCATGTGAATGTATTTTGACGTCAAGGTTTTTCTATCGCTGAATGTCAGTCTCTCTTTTCTCCTTCTCCCTTTTATTCTCCAGTTGAGGCGCGAGAAAATCGACCTTGAGAACACATTAGAACAGGAGCAGGAAGCTCTGGTCAACAGACTGTGGAAACGAATGGACAAACTGGAGGCTGAGAAAAGGTATAGTCATTTGTCTACCATATCAGTGTCCAGAAATGGTAGAGCCCTTAACCCCTCTCTTGTGGGCCTGGTTTCAAAGCCTGTCTTGTGTTTCAACATTTGAATATTTTTGTGTAAAATAAGACCAGAATTTGACTGCCAAAATAAGTCTTTAGAAAGGGCTACTGCTGTATATCGTGGAGTGGTTTTAATGTTCTAACAGTGATGTCGGAGGGACATTGGCAGTTCTGCCCCTGCACTGGGATAATTGAAACTGTGCTCACACTTCTGTGTGGAATAGAGATGTCCCGGTTGTGTCTTCACTTTTGGGATCGGTGCTGATCTCCCTAGTGCATACGCAGCCAAATACATTCAGTAAATGAGGCTGTTGCAGCATTGTTGCTTAAATGCGCTATAGCCATGAGCTATAGCCATGAGCTATAGCCATGAGCCTCTCTTATGCAGCAGTGTTTATTTGGTTGGGGAGTGTTATACACTAGTCAGTGCATATTTTGATCACACTAATAAATAATAAACAGCTACATTTATTGAGTTTACATTTAGATTGCTGCACTGATTTGAAGATTGTTCTAAAGTAGTCGATACTTGTATTTGTTCTGAACAAATGTTATTGGAAAACCTCTTGTGTGAAATATTTGACCTGAAAAGATGTTCATAACTTGATGCTGTCTATAGAGATGATAGTTGCATTATGGCATATTGCACCATTTGAGCAGTAATGTTGATTCTTCATGTAATAGGTGTTCTTACAGTTCCTCCGTGTAGTGTATTATATTGTGCTGGTTTTGTTATAGTTGAATTAACAGGCCACCACACACAGTCTCAGTGAGTGAGGTTACCTCAGTTACCTGTCTTAACCATTTTAGTATCAGTGATCATGGAACAACTATCAGTCATGCTGTTGTCATTGTCATGCAGCCATGCTTTATCAGCCATAACTTTTCAAGGGTCTGACTGCTGCACTGACTGTGCCAGGGTTTACAGAGCAATAGCTGTCTTTGAAATAAACAGCAGAGCCTACTCAGGCCTGTTTTCATTTTGTGCTTTTTGATTTTGACCACCATCACTGAAATAATTGTGTTTGACACTTTGGTTTGGGTTTGGACATGAAAAACAGCAATTTTATTTTAGGTCAGTTGAAATATGCAGTGTTTTTACAGAATTATGCCTAAAAGTTTTGTTTTTTTGTTTCATAATCATAAGTGGATGTTCATGTTGCTGTTTAAATGTACGTGAAAGTAGATGAAAATTGTCACATGGGCATAAGCTCTTGTAAATAGAAGCACAAAAACATTTGGCTCAAAACTGTATGCAGTCGGTCATTTCTGACTTTTCTCTGCATTTCCACAAGCATCACAAGTTGTGTTAAGACTGTTGAAGCCAAGACATTTATTGAGCACTGTCAAAAAATCTCCCTTTTTGGGCAAAGCCTACAGACTGCTCGACTACTTTCTTAAAGGCTATGGCTGTATGTTGCCAACTCCCTGATGCCGCGGTTTATAAAGGAGCCTGATCAGAATGTGACAGATAGATGGAAAGGACGACAACAAAACAAGAACAACAACATTTATGTTCAGTATTTTAAATTATTTGATACGGTGCAGCTTGTGGAAATGTAAACCTGCAAAAGGGGAAAGTGAGCAGTAAAATGAATCAACTCCCCTGTAAGCTTTCATTTAATACAGTGCAAATGCTTATTTTTGCAGGTCTTTTACTATATTTGTGTAGAACTGAAAATGTCTTATATTTTGGATATGTTTGAAAAATTTGCGAGTTGTCAACATGATATAGCTGTTTGTTCACTAAACAGAATAGAGAATCTTAAATTGGATGTATTTAAAAACACTTGAGTCATCGTGCCTGGTTTGCCCGTTATTTTGGTAGATGAATCATAGTGACTTAATACTGCGTGTGTGTGTGTGTGTGTGTGTGTGTGTGTGTGTGTGTGTGTGTGTGTGTGTGTGTGTGTGTGTGTGTGTGTGTGTGTGTGTGTGTGTGTGCAG
>OMKZ01001718.1:17729-28364 GCA_900302535.1 Neoniphon sammara | reverse complement strand
CACCCGCTCCACGGAGATCATCCTGCCGTGCAGCTCAGTCCGGTGAAGGTGGCTGATACACTTGGTGGCCTCCTCTGTGGATGACATGGTGACGAAGCCGTAGCAGCGAGCCCCAGGGCTCTTGGCATTAGTCACCACCTTCGCTCCGACAACCTGGAAGGGGTGGAGGAGGAAGAGAAGCAAGATCAAGACGTGAACAGGGAAGGGGAGCCGAACGTGAAAACCTCTCCATCAATAGTACTACTATCAAGCTCTGAGAATCTGTTATATCTGAGGAATTTCCACACCCATTTATAGTCACAACTGGTCTGACTTCCAGCAAAGTCTTTTGGCCACAGACTAACCTTGCCATATTTGCTGAAGAGGGTCTTCAGATCAGTCGCTCTGGTAGTGGAGGAGAGACCGCTGACCCACAGATTCTTGCTACTGCTTGCTGCAGCACCACCTGCAGAGGCTACAGACACACACACACGTACACACTTAGAAGGTGACCAATCACCCACAGAATTTGAAGGAAAACAATAGGGAAATCTTCCCAGCACTCACCCTTTTCATCTTTTGACTCGGTCTTGCCATCTTTTTCCTCAGAACTAGAGACAAAGGAAACAAACCATAAACATACAACAGTGAGGATACCAGGATCTTCACCCATACAGATGTCTATACTTACGTGTTTCATGGTATAGTAGAAAACTGACAGTGAGCAACCCATAACGCACCATAATACAGTGATTTAACAGTGAATGGATGGAACTATGCCCCAAGACAATTCCAATACATTACTCATTAATGGGTAATAAAGTGGAAAAAGGTGAGTGTAAGGAATGACAAATGAAACTTCAGACAAATGCAGACCATTTTTTACCTCCAAAAGAGCATCCAAATTTTGCTAACACAAAGGAGCCAATGCAACAGAGATAGCCATTTTGGTTTCTAGTAGACAGAAAACAACAAACCTCTTTTTCTGATCATCGCCCTCTACAGAAGAGGACTCTTTCACTGCCGAGGACGAATCCGCATCAGCTTTCTCTTCTGTCTTCTTCTCATCCTCCTCACCCTTCTTAGACCCCATTTCTGAATCAGTTTCGCCCGTGGCGCCCTGTTCGCTTATGCTAAGAGCCTGAGCGCTTTTGCTTTCAGAGTCAACTGTCTCTTCCGGGACGTTCTGTGTGTCCCCGACCTCTTTCGTGTCAGTCTCCATAACATCCTTGTCGCTCTCCACATTTCCAGTGGCGGCCTTGTCGGATTTGGCACCAATGTCGGGCACATTGTCTTCCCCTCTGGCGGTGGCGGCTTGCTCTTCTTCTGGGGTCGTCTCCTGGCTCTGGTGGTGATCTTCGTTAAGCGGCTCAGATAAACAAGACCCGGCTACTTTGTCATTTTCTACGGATTTAACAGGAATAGAATGGCACAGAGTTTAATCACTTCTGAAACACAGCAATGGTTAACGAGGAACTGGTAAGGCCTGGATTAGGAACGTCATGACCCCTGGCCTGCGATCTTAGATCTATGAATTAAAAGGATGAGGCACACCCTAACAAGAGACTGGAAGAGAACCCAAAGGCTAGGGGACAACCAAGCAACTAGAGGGACTAAGACCGTGGCTCATTTCTCAAGCTGAACCACTTGACTCAGTTCACCTGATCCAAAGCAGACAAAAGAGTTCGGTGCTGAAGAGAGCCACAAGATGAGCAGAGCAGCAGCAGAGGCTCGGTGAAGTCCATCTTCTTTCAAACATTGTCTTGCTCAGTGTCCATTTGCGTTGATCAGAGTCTCAGTTCAAGTCCATTAGCTTCATATGGAGCGGATTTCTAATTCACAGTCTTTAAAAAGGGTGGTATCAGTTGAGGAGCCTCGGTGGTTCTTCTTTGTCTTGGTCTTCATGTGGCAACCTAGAAACACTGCAATCACCTGCAACAGCTCAAACCTCCCTGACCTTGATATTTAATTGCTGTCACTGTGCATCAAATTGTTAACCACTGCTATTTTAATAGCACAAAACTGAGTTTGATATATTGAACAACAAAATGTCTAAAATGAAATCTGAAATTAACAATAATGGTTAACCAAATTTCAACACAAAGCCAGCAATTCCCTTTGGGCTTCCAGTCTCTCTTCCTGGTTGAAATTAAGCTAAAGGACTGCATTCCAAGCTCAACACTGTGAAAACGATAGGTCTGCGTTCATCAGAACTTCTAACCCCTGTTCAAGAGTACCTGTGTCTTCTTTACAGTCATCTGCATCCGGGTCCTTCTCTTGATCCTAAAACACAAAGATGGTTTCATGACGTATTTGAAAGTGAAATTTGCTTTTAACATATATTATCTGCACTGCACGCGCACACACACAAAAAGAAAAACACTAGAACAGAGAGAGAGATAATACCTTGTTGGGTGATGGGCATGTCGTGTCTTCATCTTTATCTATCAACTCCGACTCATCCACCTGTTAAAACACAGAGAAAATAAGTAATAATCTAAAATAAGGAATTCATCATGCAACAAAACCTAAATAAAAATGTTTAATTAACCCTGACGCAAGTGACTGCAACTTGTTAACTTCCAAGTAAAAAATATCACAAATGTCTATGGTTAAAAATATTGTTTTTGCAAGATTAATAATCCCTCTGTGATGCAGCTTCTCACCTCTTCGACTTTGGACTCATCCTCTGACTCCAATGCCCCGTTGTCATGCTCCTCATCCAACATGGCCTCCTCCTCCTCTTCTTCTTCGTTGCCTTCCTCGGCGTTCATATTCTGCATTTCGTCGTCGTCTTCCTCGGCAGGGATTCCATTGTCGTTGTCGGCCTCATCCAGAACATTCATGTCGAGGATGTCCATCTCCTGCATGTTCTCCTGTTCATCTTGAAGCTCCTCCTGATGGAAAGCAAGAGGAGTTAGGTGAGGAAATCAACAGTTATATCAGCATAACTCTGTAGTGTCAAGAGAGAAATTCCAATTGTGCACAACAACCTAAATGTTACAGCTGTACTTATATTTGTAAAAACAAGTTTGAGTCGTTTTTCTAACAAACTCACTTGTCCATCACGAGAATCCTCCTCAACAGCGCTGTCCTCTGGTTCATCATTATCTTGCCTTATATCTGTTGAGATATTGCTTTGGTTTAGGCCAAGCCTTCATCGACTGCCTTTGAACTAAATAAGAGTACTATACAAAATAGGCGTCCATGCTCTATTAGCGGCTTTAGTTACCTTTTGCAGCCCGTTTAGGCGTAGCTTTCTTTGGTGTTGACTCTCCAGCAACAACAATCTCATCTGGATTTCCACCCTCTTCCTCGATTGCCTGTTCATGCAGAGTAAAGCAAAGCCACAAACATGCAAAATGAATACCCGAAAAGAAGGGCATATGCAAAATATAAGCGTTTATTATAATGCAAACACCTAAACAGACTTGGCTTCCCATAAAACGAAGGCCTTTAGCTAGCCAGCTAGCGCTAGCAGGCGCCCAGCAATTATGGTAACATTAGCGCAATGAGCTTCGCAGCCTTGTTAGCTGGCAGCTAACTGAATCGATAGGGTTGAAAATGGTTATTCACTAAACTTCTGGAACCACAAGTTTCGGCAATATAACGTGACTGTTGAGTATGGCGTAGTTAGCCACACAATATGCTGGACTGTTTCATAAGAGATCACACAAGTTAGCAAGACCTTTTTCAAGCGCTCTGACAGCACACTCTTGATTCCCGTAGTATCCAGGTTTCGTTTCTTCAGTTCGGCCTTCAGGTCGATGACTCTCAGCTCCGATAATTTGCGAACCTCTGCACCCTCCGGAAACTCTACTTCTGCTGAAGAATCAGCCATCGTTTTGAAAACGAAAATGCGTCTTCAGCGCGGAATAATCGCTGGGTATTATGTCTAGAAATGTTGCATGAAACCAAGCGGCTTGCTCGCTAACTACTGCAAAATGGCGTGCAGAACTACATCAGTGCGCAAGCGCAGTTCGGTTATAGCGCAAAGCAAGCGAGAGGTTCATTATCTAACTGAGTGTACACATGCAGGACAGCAGCAGGTCAATAGTCAGTGTTCGGAGTTGTTTTGCCATGTGTGTACATTGTACAGTGCAGATACATGTGTAAAAGCAGCAGTTACATAGGCGTGGTTGATTTACAGACTTTTAATACACTGGCCATAAAATAATTAAACGTTCTCTTTACAAACAGCAACAAAACAGCTATCAGAACTGATTCTTTCTTTTTACAATGAATTAAATAAACCGTTTTATTCAGTACTTCGTGTAAAAGTGAGCTGCACACAGACAGTTAATGCATAGATAACAGCAAAATGAACCACACAATCAAACTGATCTGCAGACTGATTCTGTTACAATGAAATGGCAAATTCATATCCTAACTATTTTTCTTCCTTTTGACTTTTTTGTTCTTTGGATGGTTTAGCACCAGGTGTGTAAAAGGTCAAACTGAGTGCCCTTTTAATAAGAACTGAAATTATACATGTTACTAAATTTGTAGTTTGTGTCCTTTGCATGGCTGGGAGGCAAGCTGGTGCTGGTGGTAAGAGGTCGAGGGGCATCACAGTCAAACAGGTCAGTCTCCTCTGGTATATTAGCTCTCACGGATGAAGTTGATGGGCCAGTGGTGGCAGATTCTACAGCAGTTTGTGAATAATACGACCAGGCAGTTGAGGCTGAACCAACAGAGGATGTTTCAGAAGCAGGTACGTCTGCCCTAAGAGCCTCTGGGAAGGAGGAGGACTCAGGAGGGTTTAAGGAGAGAAGGTCGAGGGAGGAGTAGGCGGAGCTGCAGCAGGGCACCCGTGGTTCATGGAGGTTGAGTTTGGAGACCAGTGGTTTTCCAACTGTTACTGTTTGTCTTTCCTGGACCTCCTCATCCATGTTGGAATATTGGTAGTGAAGACAAATGGTGAACGTGAGCTCAGCCTATAAAAGAGTAGGTAGCAAAATGTCTTTTCTTAGTCAAGAGAAAAAAAATAAAAAAGGTATATGAGGTATATGAGTTTCTTCCTTTGAAAAACATGTAATATATTTATCAACATTAGAATCAAATCTACTTATAATATCAAAATTCAACTCTGATTTTTTTTCAAAACAAAAAATTGAAATGTAGTATAACTAAAATTATTGTAATAAAAAGGGGGATGTTTGCAATATTGTCATGAGGTTACATGTGCACTTCATTACAATAAGCCATATATATTGAAAGACAAGGGGCTGACCTTAAGTCTCTGCAGGCTCCGCAGGCGAGTGTACAGGCTGGGGACTTCTGGTGAAGGAATATTTTCCTTGATCAACAGCAAACTTCCTGCTTCAAGCAGAGTCTCCTGATTACTTTTCTTCAGATCAATATCCAGATCCTGTCACAGTAACACACCATGCAAAGGTCTTTACCAACATTCTGTGTTTTCGATAGATTCAGGGCATTCAAGGCATTCACAACACAACAAATATCTGTTTTTTTCCCCTCTGAAGACCAAAAGCACAATGAGTAATTGGGCCAGAACAAATTCACATCGTTTAAACCTTCATTATATGTGATGTCATTATATGGGAAAGAAAGATGAGATTTGAGAGGCTCGACCAACACACCTCTGGGAAGTCGGTGAGCTGAGCAGAGCAGGAAACAACATCCTCGGGCTTCTCCAGGATCCGAGTGTAGATGATCATGATGTTGGAGAACTCTGCGGCAAAGCCAAGCTGCACCTTCACTCCACAGTCAAACTGCAGGCTGCGGCTCTCAGGCAGGACTATGAAGGCAGACATTTTAATTCATTCAACGCTATAATAAGGAACATTTGACTTGAGGCTTAATCCATGTACAATATAAGAAATTGTTTCATTGCATAGTATACATCTGGAAATACGATAAATCTAAAAAAAGCAAATCAAGAACTCAAGAAAAACTGCAGCTATATCTGAACAATTCATAATACTATTTGTATAAAGAGTACCATGAGCAATGGCCCACTGCAGGTTGCGAGCGGAAGAGGCAGCAGGACAGTCCGAGTTCTGTATCCGGTCAGTCAGGGAGCGTCGCTCACACAGATTGCTGCGCAGCTCCAGAGCCTGTCTGCCCCGTGTTATCTGACAACGACCCATGTCTGGTAAGTGTAAAAAAGCAAACAAACAAACAAAAAAGCTATTAATAAATGCATTGATTTGTACATAAACTTAAATGGACAGCACAGAAGTAGTCTGTCAGGTCAAGTAAACCACTAAGGCTGCAGTTACACCTGTCATTTCCAAAGCGACTTTTATCCTTTGATTATACCAGATTGCATCAAGTGACAGGTTTGTATGTGTAAAAATCAGATTTTGAGATCCCATCACTAACAGATCTTCAAAACTATCTAAGACACATGGACACAATCAAACCACAATGCGAAAACAAGCAATTAAAATAGATGGAGAAACCTTGAAAAAGTACTGCAGGCACAAATTTAAAGAAATGCACCCACAAGAGGCACATAAAAGCCATTTTCAGGCCAAGTGAGGATGCACAGGGTGCATGTGTAAACTCTATGAACACATCTCAAAAATTGCTTTGAAATTCCAGGTGTAATCAGAGTTTAAGTGTATGGATGAAATGAAAACAGCCAACTACCCAGAAGATAGTTTACAGAAGGCCTAATACTCATATTATTCAGTTGTGATCCACATACCTTCAGCCACTCTGTCTAGCATGACTGTGACCTTCTCATCTTCACAGAGACGCGGTTTAAGGAAGCTTATGAAGATGCCATTGGACAGGCCATCTCTCTTCACTTCATATGCTTCTGCATCCACACATCTAAACACAACCAGGCAGATGGGACAGTTAGCCTCTGACCTCAAGCAGGGAGACTAACCCATATAGGCTTTGTTTCCCTCCTGTCTCCCACACTGGACTCATTCCAAGCAAAAAAAGCAGAGCTGATGATTGAGGACAATGCCCATCACCATAATGCTGGATTACAGTTAGAAAAGTCATGCCTCACAAGATCAGAAACTTACGTGGCATATCCAAACACTATATTTGCTGTCACCTTCAGTGGAGCTGGTTGTTGCATGACACCATCGTTGAGGTTTCTAATAAAGAGAACACACAGGTATTTATGTGCTGCACAAATATGAGCTAGTAAAATATGAGCTAGTAAAAGTGTCCCAAGTTCCCGTTTTCATTTTCTTCCCCGAGGGCATAAACATAATGTATAAAGGTACATTTTACAGTTTAAGCAAAATAAATCGATGTTGTACATGCAAATGGGATGTTCAGTGTGAGTACTGTGTGAAATATTTGGAAATTCTAGGCAAAATCGTACTAACACTGTCTATTCCTCTTCAGGAAATTCAGTTTGTAAACAGCAATACAGGAAACATAGTGCACATGAAGCTCATTTGCAGTTCAAAGCCTTCACACCTTTTGCGACACATGTCCAACAGGAAGATGTTGAGTCCGGTCTCTCTCTCCTGCATCCTGTGAAGCACGTTCTGCACGCACAAACAGTGCTCTGATGTGTAGGAGGCTGGTGCATCGATGGGAACCATGAAGCTGTTGCCATAGTTCTCATAACCGTGACCGGCAAAGTACAGCAAGCCTAGAAGAGGAAGGACAACGAAAACAGATTCAGATTTGATTCTGACTGTAAATTAGCCTTTAAATTATTCAATTGAAGTGATACAGCCTATTCTCAAGAGACCAATTTATAACGTGTCAAACAGTGATTGAAAATAGAGCACTGACATGATTTGATTTGAACATTACATATTCTCTGAAAGGAAATGTTACCAACCATATACTCCTTTGTCAAGCAGCAACAGGAACTCAGTGACAGCACTGTGCATCTCCTGACAGTTGAGATCAAGCAGGGACACCACCTTGAAATCCAGCTGCCTGAGAAGGTTGCCCAATTCGTGAACGTCAGCCATGGGTGCACAGAGCTGAGGGTGGTAGAGGTAGTTCATGTTGCCAATTAGGAGGGCAACTTTATCCGTGGCTGGAGTGAAAAAGACAGATCATTAAACATCATCATGTTCGTTTTTTTGCAATTGTAAATTTCTAATTGATCATGTATGTTGTGAATTTCTCTGTCTGTATGTGCAAAACTTACCATAGAAACTGGTTTTACTGGCCACTATACAAAAACAAAGTATAAGGAATTTTGATCGTTAGACTGATGTGCACACCAAAAACAGGAATTAAGGTGTAGGGTGATGGAATGAGGAAGATGATGGAGGAACTAGAATATTTATACCTGGACGATGGTCAACTTCTACCCAGGAGGCATCACTGATGGAACTGGGGCCTGTAAAAAAAAATAAAAATACAGAGCAGGAAGTTATTCACTGCACGGGGCCATTTTTCTATTTGCTTTATTAATAAAGACTACTATTTCAAAAACAGATATAAAAGTGCTCGGTCTCACCAATGGTGACTTCGGCAGTGTTGCTCCATGTCTCGTGGTAAATGTTATACACCCTGCAGCTGTACTGTCCTCTGTGTGCTGTGGTCGCACAAGGGATCTACAGGAAATGCATGTTGAAGAATACAGAATATCAGCTACATTCAGGACAGTGGCTTAGAGCAAATGCAAAAGTTAGCCTGTGTGTCCTGGTTGGTCTGTTTTGATTGCATTTAATGTTTTTTTATGTGCAGTGATTTTGATCTGACATAACTCCGGTCACACGACATAAGACCTAAGAAGCAAATACCTACTCACTACCTCTGTAAATGATCTGTTTTACAAAATGTTTTGGACTGGTGGCCATCCACCCATGTTACACTCTGGAACAAAGCATGCAAACATTTTCACACCCCTGATGTGGTATAAGACAAGATCGCTTCACACTGTTTTTAACATCTTAACACCGGATATCCACTAACTTTTAAACAGATTTTAAGATTTTACTGATCACATTTAAGGCATTGACAGTCCTCGCACCAAGCTACAGACCTTTTAACCCCTTATGTGCCAGACTATTAACATATTATTATTAGTAGGAGGAGGAGTAGTAGTATTGGTAGTCAGAATTAGTATTACTATACACTGTAAGTAAGCATTTAGCTCACAGCAGGCTCTGTGAACACACTTACTCTGAGAGAGCGTGTCTTGTGTTCTGGCATTGGTTTGTTGTTGTGGTACCACTGGTACTGGGCAGGAGGGTTGGCCTCAACGTGGCACTCCAGAAACAGAGTGTCACCCTCAGACACTGTCCGGGCAAGGGGCTGCAGGACGATACGCAGGCCGCTGGCTGACCCTGGAAACAGACTGCTGCTGCAACCTGAGAAGACAAAGTTTACCAATACATCACATGATACGGGATGAAAGAGGACAATGGGAATAGGCATCAGATAAAACAAAACAACTGACACAGAGAGAGAGGCTAGAAAGTCAGGAGACAGCGGAGGGAGGGTGTGAGGAGAGGAGAGGACCTTAAGTGTCCTCCCACACAAGAGTTTAGTACCTGGGCTAGAGTCCACAGAGCGGATAAAGCGAATGTGGGCCCAGTTGGAGAAGATCCAGTTTTCTCCATGGTTGACTCTACAGGTATAGGAGCCCTGGTGGACTGGGGCGAAAGGGCACAGAACCAGCTCTGGTCCACACCCAGATGCACCCAAAATCTAAAACAAACCGTAAGAAAGAATGACATATGCATCCATCCTAACCATTATGCACTTTTATGTACAGCATGAATGACAACTAAGTCTTGGGTTGATGGGCAAATGCTAAAATAAAGAACTTAAAAACATATTCCTGTCTCTGTTTCCTTCCTTTTTACTTAAATTTGCATTTTACTCAGAGATGAATAGATAGATGCATGCATAGAGACACAGACACAGAGAGATTACAGAAGAAAAAGCAGAAAAAAATTGCAGTAGCCTGCAGTGTGAAAGACCAGTTGTGTCTTGAAATCTAAGAACAATTTTAAAGTTAAATTTCATGGTTCATATTCATAGGAAGTTAGGATAATGAAGATGGACTGACCTCCTCTCTGCCTCGGAACCACTGGTAGCTGAGTCCAGCGGGACCAGAGGCTCTGCAGGTTAACACCACCCTGCTGCCCTCTGAGGCCTCTTGGGACTGGGGCTGCACCGTGATCCGGATCTGTTCTGCCACTGACAAATGCACGAACACACACACACACACAGACACACACACACACACACACACACACACAGTCACATGCACGGACAAGAATAGTTACTCACAGCACACATGAGATTGCATGAGATTGGATGAGATTGCATCACAAGAAACCCAGGCATCTTTTACAGGCACTAACTTGAGAGACGTTGCCCACTTTTACTTACATGAGCTAAATCTGTCCGACACACCCAGTGACAAACAACATTCCCTTTGCTTTGGGTGTCAAATATGTTTCATTGCTGAGACAATTTGCTCCTGTTGTGTACAAAAGAGGTGAACTAATGCTGGTGATGAATACAGACTGTCACTTTTAAAAGCTTTTCTTTTTTTCTTTTTGCTATTCTTGCCAACAGAAGAGGAAGAGGTGTGTGTGTGTGTGTGTGTGTGAGAGAGAGACAATATGGTCTGTAATTATTCATTGTTGGACTTTTAGCATTTTTCTCTCTCTTTCTCTCTTTCAGTTGAAAAATTCAACTTTAAAATCATCACCGACCCAGCAGACCTGATGAAATTTG
>OMKZ01001718.1:3384-17709 GCA_900302535.1 Neoniphon sammara | reverse complement strand
AATTTGCTCCTGTTGTGTACAAAAGAGGTGAACTAATGCTGGTGATGAATACAGACTGTCACTTTTAAAAGCTTTTCTTTTTTTCTTTTTGCTATTCTTGCCAACAGAAGAGGAAGAGGTGTGTGTGTGTGTGTGTGTGTGTGTGTGTGTGTGTGTGTGTATTTCACAAAGGTCCCAGACCAGATTCAAACCCTGGACATCACAGCGAGAAGGTCACTAACACACCTTACAGAACTTTATTTCTATCCATGTGCGTATGCGTGGCACCTCAGTTGCCTGTACCTGTGGCGGTGAGGTACTGCACAGCCTCCTGGTGGTTCATCCTCTTCAGGCAGTGCAACAGGTAGGCCAGGGAGCAGGAGCGATCAGCTAGGCGAGCCAGAAAGAACCGTCCTGGGCTGCCAGTGGGGGTCAGCACCTGCATTGAGCAGCTGGTCATCTCATTCTCGCTGCGGGGGAGGAATTCAGTGAAGACATTTCACTACAGGATCAGAAGCTCCAGGGAGTTGTTATACCTGTGCAATAAGGGGTGAAAGCTCTGACAGTCTCTGTAGGGCTGACCCTTGTCTGAGACTATGTAATGTCAGACATGACACTGTAGTTTCTCACCTGCAGCGGAGTTGAGGCTGCTCAGTCACTACCGTGGCCAGCTGTCTCCATCCACAGGTGGTGTTGTCCAGCATCTCTGCCAGCCTCTTCAGGGATGCCTCGCCCAGATGTTCAAGGCTCATATTCCAGTCTCCCATCTCTTCTTTGGCTTGTGTGACCTCTATAACAAACCTGAAGGTCCGCAGCAAGCAAATTCATTAAATTATGGCTGCATTAAATCGATTTAATCCTATTCTTATCACGTCGGTGGAGTGAGAGTATTATGATTCCGGGCCTCGTGGGGGCCAGTCACACCAGTCAGTGACTGACAGCGATGACATACAACAGTATGCACATTGTTGAAAGTTGTGCGTGTTCCCCACCGTGACTGGTACGTGATAAAACTACTGGGGCATTGAACAAGCGAGGCTTGAAGTTGATTTTACGAAAATGCTCCGCGGGAGGGACGGGAAAGCCCCCTGTCGCTTTAAATCCACCAAGTGCGACTGCAACTTCATTGTGGAACTATTCAGCCACAAAATAGAGAAAATGGAGTGATGAGCTATGTCCAAACCGAGCAGCAGTCTGTCGTTGTAATTTAAATGCGCTGCGACCCGCCGCTTCCGCCATATAAACTTTCATCCTGACAGCTATCAGCTTCTACATTTCTGCACATACACACAGGAAACTTACCGACTTTACTGTGGTTTATGCGACGATTATATTCCAGTTGCAGAGAAAGAGCACTGACAACTCCCATAAACTTTGACGACTGTACGATTTCCAGCAGTCTGCCAGTCTTACATTTTGCCTCACATTTCGGTTCCTCATTTCTGCCATCCCCGGTGGGGCTGATCATTTGCATGAAGCCTTGCCCTACCTACAGTAAATATGATATCTGATATCTTTCACCTGTCAAGTGCGAAGAGAATCGCACCATTTACACCCAAACCCGCCATCACACCCAAAATACCAACTGAGAGAAAGTGAGAGACCTTAAAATCACAGAGTCAGTTTGGAGAAGATTTATTCATATTCAAATGAGTAAGCAAAACATGGATGTGAATTTGGTTTTCTGCAAGCATCAAAACTGCCTGGCGATTTTTCTTTAAAAAAACAAAAAAGAAAAAGAAGAGAGATGACACATGAACACCAAAATTGTTCTTGTAACAACAATCATAACCAACAGAGATTCTTGAAGTCATACAAGGCATTGGAAACCAGTTTTCTCTCAGCTTTCACCAACTACCATATGTCCAATTCATGGGTACCACTGGATATGTCTGATGTTCACACATAACATTTTGGATGAGTGACAGTAGTTATGAAGTAGTTGGTCTAACAGAGCTTCAGTGGAAAATGCATCATCAGCCACCATCAGTCCAGCGGGGGCCTATAGCTTCTTTCCTTTATGTAATCTGTTGAAACGCCACATGTTTTCCTTCCTCAGACGCTTCCAGTATTCCCAGCTGTCTGACTCCAGCTCCTGCAGTTTTTTGGGCTCTCCAAGGTTCAGCTGGAAAAGCCTGGATGAAGGGAAAAGCACGGCGGTATAAGATCAAGTAGCCTAAATATGGACAAAATCAAATATCATGATATCTTTGACCAAGTACCTTGATATCGATACTGTGAGGGCATTGTAGTAATGACCATTAGAGCAAAATATTTAAAGAAAGGAGATTTTTCATAAATGCTCATCAGTAATGACAGTAGTTATGATGACCAAGCAAGTAGAGGCCAACAGACAAACTAGAACTGTCTAATATTAAATTGAGAAAATTGCATCCCTTTACTGAAATGCAGCCTTTAAAACCAGGAAAAGACAAGACTTCTGGTATATCATGATATCCAAAATCTGAGACTATATCTAGTCTCAAATCACAATATCAATGAAATATCAATGTATCTCCCAAGCCTAACTATGTCTATAAAGAAATTGTCATCTGTGCATCTTCAGCAATAGATTTATCCCTGTATGACTACTGGTACAAAATATCAGGTCTATAAAAAAGCCTTGCTCCTTAATTCCAAGGGACCAACAGCAAAACTTGATGTTTACCATTGTTTTAGATAACTGAAAATCTGCCACAAACTCTATTGTAACTGCACTGCAAATATCTCAGTGTGACGTCATATTGTCTACATTTGGAGTTATCCACGGGAATAAGAAAATACACCACCAATCAACAAAACTGGCCTTGAAATGTTATATCGTCAATACCTAGTTATTTGTTTTAAAGAGTTAACTTGTTTTAGTGTGGAGTTTTCCTTTCCTTTCCTTACTGAATGGCCCCTGAGCAAGGCATCACTGTCCCATTTCTGCTGTGGATCTGGTTAGAGGCCAACATTATAAAACTGTGGGTGTACTGGGCAGCTCCCACGTATTATTGTAATGGCTGTGAATGTGAAACTGGGCGTTTGAAAGCATAAATATTGAAAACAAACAATATCAAGTGGAGGGATCAGAGGCGCAGATCTCAGTTTCTTGCAATAAAACAAACATTCATGTGTCTCTCGAAGAGGCATGCATGTACTGTGTAAGGGAACAAGAGCTAAGTTAATGTTTTTAAGCAATTTGAATCAATGCACTTATTTAAATATTTAAATACTAAAATACCAGCTTTCATGCGGTCTCCAGATAGATATGTGCAGTTAGAACAACTACAAATAAATTAATATCCATGTGCAGGGAGGTAATGGAGTTGGAATGGAATGAAGTTTTTAAGTTTACTAGATACATAGTTTCTTTGTTCAAAAGAAATGCACAGCTGATCTTATTAATTATACATTTAATCGCAAGAGTTTCTCAATATCTACAAATTAAACGGAAAACAAAAATGGAGGTAGTCCAATGTGACAAGGACAGAAGAAATGTGTGCACTTACCACTCTGGGTATTCCTCAGGAGCTTTCAGTTTGGGGTCTTCTCCTTGTTTAAAGATGTTGACACCCACAGCATAAGATGTTAGCCTAACAGCGTCTTTACATACCTCTGGACCTTTCATCTCCTCTTTAACCATGCCTTTGCCTTTCCCTTTGGGCGCTGGGAGACAAGACACAGGGAATTGTGACAATGGAGCGCGCTTCATATAAATATGATTATAATTTATGATTTTAATAACATTACTCAAAGCAAACAGCGGTAAATTATAGCATAACAGGACATGTCCACCACTATTTTCCCAAGTTAAATCTCAGGTGGTGAAGTCACAGAAAAAAAGTTTGAATGTGTCATTATCAGCAAGACTTTCACCAAAATAATTTAGTATGGGCAGATAGATAATACTGGAGTGAGGGCTGAATGTTTTATTTAGAGATGTCAGAGATGTCCTTTACTCACCAACTTTCTTTGCGTATCCGCACACCGGAATTCTGAATAAAATGTTGTTCCTGCAAAGCGTCGTTGTAGTGTTGGTTGCGATGCATTTCGTTAACGTGGCTATCCTGAATAAACTGTACCCTGACATATTAATTTTATGTTATCTAACAAAACATGCCACCATGCGATGGTTTGACATTCAGTTTGTGTTGCTTCCGGTTCCCTCTTCGTTGTTGGCTATGTAAAATGTAATTCACGATAATATCTACTGCCCCTTGCTGGGGAGGAAGACACATTACAACCCGACACCAATACAGGCCAGTGCTACTTGGATTACTGTCTGCTTCCGTCCGACAGGGGGCAGCACTGAGATTAGAGTCAGTTACCATAAAAACAAAACAGAAGAAGAAAGCCAGCATCACATCGAAAATGTCGGAGTACAATATGGTCCAGAAGAGTTCCCTGAAACTGAAAGGTTTGGGAACCGTTTCCGCCGGTAAAAAGTAAGTTTCGTGCCATTTAGTACCATTTGTAAAACAAGACAACGTGTTTCGTCAATAAAAAGGACTTTGTCAGGCCGTCCGTGACGTACTGAAGCGTCGAGGCTAAGGGCTAAGCTAACGTTAGCCTTCTTGGACGAACAACACTGTTGCTCTACCTATCGTTAACGCAGAGGCCCTCGTACTTCAACTAGCTACTGTGCTCATGTGTTATCTTTGTAATCTGTGAGTGGGGGTAAATGTGTCATTTGTAGACTTTTAAAAAGAAACCGTGTCGTAAAAATAAACGTTATTGTGGATTCAAATGGGGAATGCTAACAGATAACGTTCTGGGACCGAACGTCAAATCATACATTCATTTATGTGACACGACGGTCGAGAGAAGGGTTGAGAAAATATTTTGTTTCCACTATTGCGACAAGTGAATCCGTTCCCTCTTTCTTTCTTTCTTTGTTGGGGTGGATGGTCTGACAAGTCGCTGAGCAATAACTAGGGGTGTGCATCTCCCCCCTGAGGCCGATTCGATATGTCGATACGCACAGTTAGTTGATGACAAAAATAAAACATATGTAACGAGATGCTCTATTACAGTGAGTGCTGTACAGATTTATCAGCGATTCACTTCCAGCTTTGTACCGATACAGGCTGTCTGAATGGATGTAGCCTAATCTTACACATTAAATCCAGGGCATCTAGATGCATCAGTGAATTGTTACACCCCTAGCAATAACTATCTGTCTTTTCTGTTCCAGGAAGAAAAAGAAGGATAAAGAGAGAAAGCATCGTTTGGAGCAGCAAGTCATGACCAATCAAAATGAGGAGGAGGAGAAGACCAAGAAAGGATACACTGATAAAAGGACCCCCGCGCAATTAGCTTTTGACAAGATGCAAGAAAAGAGGGTTAGGTTGCTTTTTATTAATAATTATGAGAGATAGTGCCAGGTCAACTATGTGAGGCACTTTCAGTAGCTAATATTGTCTGTTTTAGTGCAAAGTATTATATGCCGATAACATATTGGGCTGTAAAGAGCAAATGTGATAAGGATAAGGATCAAGATAAGGCAAACCTTTGGGAAAAAAATTAAGCAAACTTTAGGTAGACCAGTTCACAGAGCAAACCCCATTGGGACAGATAAGCTTACAGTAGGTACCAGGACAGTGTTATTATCCGTTCTTTTTCAAGATTTCCTCTAACATTATGTTTTCTTCCTTCCTTGTCTCTTTCCCAACAGCAAATGGAGAGGATTTTGAACAAAGCATCGAAGACACATAAACGCAGAGTTGAAGTAAGTCGCGTCAGACCAGGCTTATTTAATGGCATAATTCAAGCACCATTTAGTCCAATGTTGTTAATCCCATTTTATGAAATACTAGATCATTCACTCACGTGATGTTTTGGGTAAAGAAAACACATTAAAGTGCCTTAGTTTAATCAATATATGAAACGTGCATTTATACACGTTGCAAACCTTCCTTTTCATCTAATATGCACTTGAAATGTTATCAGCTTTATCAGTAGAGAAATGATAGGAGTTAATCGCATATATTCTGTCATTTTGTTTGTCTCTAGGATTTCAATCGCCACCTTGACACCCTGACAGAGCATTATGATATTCCCAAGGTCAGCTGGACCAAGTGAAGAGGAGGAACAGACATTTACTTTTATTTTATTTTATGTTTGCCACTTGATAAAAAACTTGTTACATTTTTGAAATGCGTATTTGCTATTTGATGATTTAATTTAGTTGCAATTAAAATTCTTGTTCAAGTTGTGATGTAAATGCAGTCAAGGATTTGATTAAATTCATACTTTTTACCTGTCTAATTTGTCCACAGAAAATAGTAGTGGCCTATACTGCATGGATTTATTGTGTCTGCATATACGATGTATTTATTATGAAAAACAAATTATCAGGAACCAGAGTATATCCCCTTTTCCATCCTGATACATAAACTGGGAACATGCTGTCTGACAAACACAAGCGACACCCATGTAGTTGTCAAACAACTCAAAACATGACCACACTGCTGCTAGCAAATTTGTATTTCACACATTGTGAGCTATCACTGGCTAGAATAGCTGATTGACAGTAGACCAGGCCAATAACAAAGGACGAGAAGATGGATTTCCGCTCTGCTAATTGTAACTAGCGGAAGCTATCCATATTGAGCCTATTGAGCGGACTGCCTCAGATGTCTCAATCAAGTGGTCCACAATACTGCACGATTTTAATTTCCGATTTGACGCCGACGCTCATTCAGTCTTCAAAATAAAAAGTTCCAGTGGCATGTATTTGCATTAACCGAAAGAGACTGCCTGCAGCTGATGGAAGTTCACCTTGTCCGTCATGGTTTGACTATTTTCAAGTCACTTGTTATTTTTTGTCTTAACGTTTTTTCAGTTTGAAAGGTTAAAACTTTCAGTTGTTATGTATGTCATCTCGTGTCAACAGAGAGATTATATTACATTACTGAGAGAAGCTGAATTTGAGGTTTCTTGAGAAAATATTTCTTATGGATGATGCTTTCTTATAATTTGCAATGATGATGATCGCTGATCGTACAATCATTTGCTAAATAACCATTAAGTCTTCAGCCTGACTCCCTCTGCATGTCAAGACTCGATAATCTCATTTATTTTTGCAACATCCATACACCCTGGGAACCAATGTATGTTATATACAGTGATCACACCCTTCATAACGTAACCTCACTCCACATACTGCAAATATATCTACAAATAGATCCCCTCCTGTCTAATGTGTCTGTGGTAGGCTACTCATTAAAAACTTTGTCGAAACCTAATTATACTACGATCTTGTCGTTTCGAGTATGTTTGACTTTTATTTATGGTATCACTGTAGATATTCGTATACAAATATTATGTAGCTTAGGGTTTTATTATCATCTTTACTAATAATGGACATGTGTCGCTTCTAAGCTTTTGCTTTACGTTTAAAAAAAAAAGTCTGGTGTCTTTTACTCTGAAGTCTGAGCACAACATTTTTCCGGAAGAGATGCTGTGTTCACGCCGCCGCCTCTTCTCGCGGTAACGCTAGTGGACTGTTAGCTTTGCAAGCTAACCTCATCGTTTCCAGGTTTCGTGTCGACCTGAAAACACCAAACGAAGAGAGACACAGAAAAAGCTACGCAGTTAGAGAACCATTAAAAGGCTGCAAAGAGGAGCGGGAGAATGCCACACAACTTCCAGCCCGGAGACTTGGTCTTCGCTAAAATGAAGGGGTACCCCCACTGGCCAGCCAGGGTAAGCAAGTAACAGCAACCTGAGGGACGAATGGGGTGGGCGGGCGTCTAGCTGCTCTGCACGGGACGCTGGAGAAGGTTCTCTGTGTATCCTTGGCAGTATTTGACATGGATATCTACCTCGCAGCTGTGTTTTTTTTCACTGGGTCGACTGGCTGCACTTTGCATTAGGCCCAAATTGTTCCAC
This sequence comes from Neoniphon sammara, assembly GCA_900302535.1. NCBI lineage: Eukaryota > Metazoa > Chordata > Actinopteri > Holocentriformes > Holocentridae > Neoniphon > Neoniphon sammara. The sequence goes on along the minus strand of OMKZ01001718.1, from coordinate 9,852 downwards.
CATTATGATTTGCATGGGATGCTGTTGGCCTAATCTGCATATAAACGTACAGCTGCGAAGCTAGCCTTACTTTTGAAATGACGTTTGGCTCGTGCGTGTGCATTTTGCCAGGACCTTGCTAAGTTCAGGTTCAGGTATTCGTCTAAAATACATGTGCACCCCAAATTCTCTAGAACGTAGTGTTTATGCTGTAAAACCCACAGATAAATCTCATCTACAAGGTTTTGTATGGTTGAGATACCTCTGTAACTACATGCTTTCATATTTTAGTCACAACCATGGTCTCAGCTCAGACTAATAAGCTCACCTCTAACAAAAACACAAGAGTGTTTTTTTCTTGCCTTTTTTTTACTTGTTGATTTTCACCTGAGTGTCTGCCTGTCTGCAGATTGAAGATGTGGCTGATGGGGCAGTGAAACCACCTCCTAATAAAATCCCTATTTTCTTCTTTGGGACACATGAAACGTGAGTACAGTACTACATTATTAATCGTTCATAGAGGACAAAATATAGAAATTTAGCTGATGGCAGTTGCTCATGACTCTGAGGGGAAATTAGATAATAAGGAGGACTAAAACTGTAGAATCTGTTTTCATTTGTTGTGCAATTCTTTTTAGCCATGCTATCTTGAGCTGGCATCGCCCTATTTAAATTTAGACCTTTGATTCATTAATATGTATGCATTATTCTCTTATGTCATGTTAATTTGCATTTTCATCACCCATCAGCGGCTCCTATATAAAGGTATTCTTGTAGTTGCTAAGTTGTGTCACATTTAATATACACCATGTTTTTTAGGAATATGTTAATATGTTTGTTCCTGCATCACACACCATCTACTTGATAAGATGGCAGATGCATTATACTGACTCATTCACTAGGTGTCAGCCTACTATTCTTTAGTGCCTACTCAAGGCAGTGTAAAACCTTTTGAAAGCAAATGTAAACAAACATCTTCGTTGCTTCTTTTTATGATAATTTACATTCAGGGTGACATTTCATTGGTTGTTTTCATAGTAACTCTAGTTCATTTTCCATGCTTTCTTTTCCTGTGTTTCACAGTGCATTCCTCGCACCAAAGGACCTTTTTGCCTATGAGAAGTATAGAGAGCGCTACGGGAAGCCAAACAAAAGGAAGGGATTCAATGAAGGCTTATGGGAGATACAGAACAATCCACATGCATCCTACAGTGCCCCACCTGTAGTAAGTTCACATTTATCAGAAATCCCAGGGAAACATACACTGTTACTCTTCTGCGTTCACGATCCTTGTTTCTATTATTGATAATTTGTAAAGGTAGGAATGATGGCTATGGCCCTTGCTTTAGACACATTTACAAAATAATGCCTGTGGGATGACAGTTAACTGTAACTTATGAATTTGCTTTGTTAGAGTGTTGCATTTGCCAACTGTGAGACAATGTGTGGGAGTTATTTGACACACTTTGTAGACTATAAACAATACTTGGTGTTAGATGTGCCTGCGGTTATAAGATTTCAGTGTCAGTTATAATGAGAAAAGTCATATTCATTGTGTTTCCTTTGGTTTGTCTGCAGCCAGCCAGTTCATCTGACAGCGAGGGCAATAATGCCGGAGGAGGAGGAAGTGATGAGGATGACGACGACGAAGAAGCTGTGGTGCCTCGGAAAGCGGACTCGGGGAGTGAGGTTGATTCTGATTCTGGAAGTGAAGACAGAGGGAGGGGAGGAGGAGTGAAGCGGAAGCCGCCGCCTGCTAAGGTGATTGTGCAGTCATTTATTTTCAGTGCCACTGCAACTAAAACCCTGCTAAATCTTACCGGTGTAAACAACGATGTACAAAAAGTGTGAAGCCTAATTTAGCAGTAATACATGAGAGTGTGTTCTTTGCTACAGTTATGGGTCCAACAGGGATACACTGGGCACAAGATGCAGCACTACAGTACTCATAATCATAGTTGGGTGGTATGGCTTGTATACAAGGGGTACCAACCCATGCATACTGATAGAAGTTGTATACATATGAAAGATTGAAAAACTAGAGAAAGCAAAGAAGGCGATTAATTAGCTCCCTTGTTATTACAAGAGAATACAATACAAACTTAAAAAGTATGGCAACCCATGCATAATGAGTATTATCAGTATGGCTGGAAAGCATCTTGGGCCAATCAGTTTGCTTGGACGAGACAACTGGTGTAATCACTCTTAATTCCTTGTTGTACAAATTGCTTGTAAAATAACTGACTGTAGAGTTAACAACCTAAATTTTAATCTAATGCTTTGTTTTTGTCTCCGTTTTTAGCGACCCCCTCCTCCCAAAAAGGCACGGGGCTCGTCCAGTGACAGAGATGGAGAGGAGAGTGGATCCCCCTCTGAACCAGAACCCTCTCCCTCAGAGTCAGACTCTGGCAAGAACAGCGACCAGGTTAACTGGATACACACACACACACACACACACACACACACAGACTTACACTCTCTGTCACTGTTTGGCTGTTTTGAAACTAAAAAGCCTGCAAATGTATCATCATTACACTTGAGATTGACATTGTGAATAGCGTTTTGTTGTGTTTGCTGTTTTTCCCAACAGGACTTCACCCCAGAAAAGAAATCTGTTGGAAGAGGTGGCAAGAAAGCAGGAAGCAGGGGGAAGAAGAAGGTGAATCATTAGCTTCAGCTAGCCTTAAGATGGTTGAATTTTGCACTGTTGTGCAGTAAAACATTTACCATAAATTTGTTTTTGTACTGTTTGTCATGACAGTTTTCTCTATCTCCCTCTCGCCCCCCTCCTTTTCTCTGGGATCTTGCAGAAGGCCTCATCTGACTCGGACTCAGACTCGGGGTCTCAGTCAGAGAAGAAAGCAGTGGACAGTGACTCAGAGGACGAGAAGCCACGTCCGGCCCTGTCAGGATCAGAATCCCAGTCTGGCTCAAAGTCAGACTCAGACTCAGAGCCACCTCCACGCAAGGGGCCTCAGGGGCGCAAGAAAGGTCAGGCTTGAATTTTGTTTAAAGGCTTGATGAGTATCACCTGTATTGAAAAAGCTGTATGCCCTGCATGTTGCTTCATTAATTCCCCCTCTGCCCTGTTGTCTCTGCTTTGTGCCTGTCTCTTCCCATCCACAGAGAAGCCCGCGCCAAAGCCTCGGGGACGGAAACCAAAACCTGCTCCAGCAAAACGCGCACCTTCTTCATCCTCCGACAGCGACAGGTCAGCTTCTCTAGGGTTTCCATTCGTGTCTGGTCCTGCACCACTGTTTATATATTATGAAAGTCCTGCTGTGCATGTCGGCATAATGGCGGCCCTGTTTTCCACAGTGACAGTGAGCCTGACCGCATTAGCGAGTGGAAGAAACGAGACGAAGAGCGCCGACGAGAGCTGGAGGAGCGTCGGAAAAGGGAGGAGGCGGAGGAGCTCCGCCGGCTACGCGAGAGAGAGAAGGAGGAGGAGGAGAAGAAGAAAAAAGAGAAGGAGAAGGGTAAAAAAGGGAGCGACAGCGAGAGTAGCAGTAGCTCGGATGAGGGTGTAGACGATCACCCGCTGAAGAAGTCCAAGAAACCCCCTCCACCCCCGATCCCCGCGCCCTCTGATTCTGATTCTCCAGCCCCAACTGAGGTACAGTCACAAGCTGGAGAAAAACAACAATGCTTACATTTTTAACCCTCAGATGTTTTCCATTTAACTTTATTTATAGGAATTAATATAGGAAATTTAGCAGCTACTAAAAATTGTAGATTTTTTTTAATACAAACCTGTTAGATGTGAGAATGATCTAATTTATCTAAATTAGTCCACCTGCGATCCACAGATGCTTTTTAAAACTTAAATGGATTTGTGCGATCCCATTCCTTTGAATCGATGTTCTATGTAAAGACTACACACTGAAATCGCTGTGACTTAAGTATCACTCAGCTGATTCCATTGTGTTTTTCCTGTCACACAGGTGAAAAAACCTCCCAAGCGGCCTGACAACCAGAAGAAGGCAAGAATGAAGAAAGAGAAGGAGGGGAAAGACAGAAAGGAGAAGGAGCTGAAGGAGAAGAAAGCCCAGCGATCAGAGGAGAAATCCAGAGCGCGGTGAGTGCATCATGGGGAACCACAGCATGTAAACCTCATTAGGTTAACCTGATGAAAATGAATGTACATAGATCACTGAGCTCCCTCTTCCTTAGGTCTAAGCCTGAAAAACCCAGACGCAAACCAGAGAGGCCTCCAGAGAAGAAAGTGGAGAAGAAAAAGGGTCAGTCTGCCCTAAAGTCACAAACACTTTTCTTGTCCACTGAGGCAGGCGAGCGGTAATAGCCTGGTGGAAATTCATTTGCATAGTTGGAAACAGTTCCACAATTAGACAGATTCAGTGAAAGATTCATACTGATGCTGTGGATCTTGTTTAAATGAGAGGGATGGTATTGTATATTGAGCAACACTTTATTTGCAGAACCATCACCAGAGGAAAAGCTACAGAAACTCCACACAGATATCAAGTTTGCACTCAAAGTGGACAACCCAGTAAGTCACATCTGACAGAACAATGGCATTTTCTTCCATTTCTGTATAAAGAAAATGTTCCCTTCCTTTTTGTGTCTTACAGCACCTCTATACAGCCTTATTTAAATGTAAATCAAAGCGCTATTCTGTATTGTGTGTTTTCCAGGACATTGAGCGGTGTCTACAAGCCTTAGGAGAGCTCGAGGCTGTGCCTGTCACCAGCCAAATCCTGCATAAGAATGCTGATGTTATTGCCACACTAAAAAAGGTAGATGTTTTTCTACACTTTGGCAGTATTGAAAAGATTTTAATGATGTCCTGTGTTCACATTCTGAGGCCCCAAAATTATGCAAACAATTCAAATTAAAGCAGAAATATATTGTGCCTCAGATGTCGTGCGCCAACTGTAGTTGCTATGCTTTTCTGTTTTCTTCATTACTTTTGTCCTCCTTTTTAAATGATCTTGGCCATTGTTAACTTCCTCTCTTTTTGTTGTTATTAATGATACAGATTCGGCGGTATAAAGCCAGCAATGCAGTCATGGAAAAAGCTAGTGACGTCTACAACAAATTGAAACTCCGCTTTGTGGGCAAGACGGAGGTGGCAGCTAAACCTAAAACAGAGGCCAAGGAACCCCAGGACAATGGGAAGGAAGCCGAAAACACAGGTGAAACCTAGATTTTGGATGTTGCTGTCAGGTGGTTTTTGCATTACGATGATATTCTCTTTGAGACAGATTTATTTACTGTGGCCTAACCCTGCCCTATATTAAAATTGATGAAAATGAAATTATCTGCAGTATAAAAATATGGGTTTTCTTTTCCCAGATTCTGCTCCTGTGAACGGGGAATCAGAACAGAAAAAAGAGGATGCGGAGGTAGAGGAGAAGCCAAATTCCCCTGCCCAAGAGGAGAATAATGAGCACACGGCTTTAAGCCCAACCAGGTAAACATCCCGTTTGAAGCAAAATGTCTTTGTTTACTCGCTCTACATTTGCTTGAAAGAGTATCTTTCATGTAGTAACTAAAAACTCCGCCTGTCAGATGAAAGAGAGTCTTGGCAAATGGCCATATTTAGGGCCCTGTGGAACTTGTATGCCCTGTATTGTTATACGTTTTCTCTCAGTGCTCGCGTGATTATCTGTGCCATTTAATACCGGTGCAATTTAAACACACAGATACTTATGATTGTGTGCTTTCTCTTTGTGGATTAGACCCAGCGCAGACAGCCCTGCTGAGCAACACACGCACATGTACGAGGAAGCAGACCACGGCATCCCCGCAGAGACGGAACCACCTGCCATAGAAAGCTGAAAAACTTTGAAGGACGTCCACAGTGGACCAAGTGCTGAAAGATGGTGGCCTCCTTTGTTTGACATCATTCGGTCACCCTGGCCCAAGTGTTGCAGCGAGCACCCGTCCTACCATGTCGACGTTTTGGACGTTCAGTACCGTAATGATATCAAACCAGAAGGCCCTTGTGTTTAAACTCTTTGGTCCATTGTCTATCAAAGCAAAAAGGAAAGCTCACTAGTCTGATAGTTTGTGACGCTGCGTGAACCCCTTTGTTTCTGAAATGAATTTTTCCTTTTATATGACACTTGGCCCGTCCCGGATCCTCACCCCACACCCCTGCTCCAAGCTTTTTGTTTTTTTTTTTCTCTTCCACATGAACTCTGGCTTTGGTCTGTCATATTGTATGTATAGTGAGTGATTCCATTTTTAGCACTTCTGAAAAGAGTTGAGGTTGGGGTAGAATAAGGTGAAACTTTAATGACCCCATGGGGAAGTTGGGTGGAAATGGAGCCATGCTGTGAATGTTTCGCTTTGAAGGTGTTTTTTTTTTTTTTTTTTTTTTTTTTTAATTATGTGGTCTTGCTTCCTATTAATCCATTCTGAAATTCTAAGCCATGGAATTGAATCACTGAAACTGCTTTCCAACTGAGGTCCATCTACTTTTTTATAACCTTGTTTTCAAATATTTGTGTCTATATTTTTGTC
>OMKZ01001714.1:52412-65876 GCA_900302535.1 Neoniphon sammara | reverse complement strand
AGGCTCGTTTGTTTTCATACACGGCTACGGTAGTTTGTTTTTATACACTGACCATACATAGTTAAAGGTTTCCTGGAGATTTTTTTTTTTTTTTTTAAATTGAAACATTGCTGTTTAGGATCTTTCTTTATCTTAATCACAATCCTGAGAAATGCTCCACTGTCATTAGGGTGACCACATCTCAGCATCCCCTGCAGACTGTCCTTTGAGATGACAATGGCCACTGGTACTGCTCTCCCTCATTAGTGTGCTGTGAGAACAAAGGATCCTGAATAGAGCAGTCCAAAACCCACATAAATACAACCAAGTGGGAATTGTGCTAAAATGTAAAATTGCCAAACAAATGAGATTGGAAAACTCTCCGGGGCGTCTTCTAAACTTTGCCTTTGTCATCAATCAAAAATATTGCCATGCACGTCCATGCAGGACTTGGACAAACGGCTTCTTTAAGCATTTCTCCGGGAGGCATAAATGTGTATTTATGGTCACCATGGGCAGGTATAAAAGAAGACTGGCAAACATGAAAATCAAGTTCTCTCATGGGTGCCATCTAGCCTTGCCTCGCTGTGTTAAATCATGGATGGAAAGAACAACAGTCTGGTGGTACAGCAGTCCAGTCTGAGCGGAGTGACAAAGTAATGCCTTTAGCTTTTACATTCTCTCTAAGACGCAGTTATTGCAGTCAGTGTTTTGTCTGCATCTGAGCATGCCGGTTTTCTGTGCAGTAATGAACTTCATCTGTCTTCTTCTGCACGTCAGTGACATGTTTCAATTTAATGTAGTATACAGTTCAGTGTATATTACCTAATGCCAAGATTTAAGGCTACCAAAGATCCTGTTTCTGCACTTAGCTGATGTGGGATTGATTTCCTTTACGAATATATGAATCACAGTGATCATTACTTAGCTGGACTCTTTCATTAAAATGAGCTATATCTACTGCTTCAACAGGGCCTTTTGAGAGCCCTCCACCAGGAATGTACATCCAAGGGAAAAACCACTCTGAAAACAGCAACATGCCCGGGTAAAGTATTACTTAATTTATCCCACTAATGCAGAACATTGATCCTCTGTAGAGAAAATAGGCGACAACACACTCTCGGAGCTTACATTGTGAGGTTTTAATAATTCAGCTGTAGTTGCTGGGGATAATAAATATACTGATGAATGTTAAGTGGATCTGGGTGACAAATGGAGAAGCAAAACCCTGTACTTATCTGAATGAGTAATATCAACAGGAGTGGAAATTCATTAATACAAATGTAATGACACACCTTACTCACATAAATGCCAGCACGCTTTAATGTTCGACAAGGAGTTACTTTCCACAACACTTTTAATTGGGAAGCTTATAAAGGATATCTCCACTGAAGGCCGCTCTCACTAGAATATTTCTTTCTCACACGCAGGCAGTATTGACTTTTCAAATAAAAAGACATTAATGTAGATAACGGCCATTTTGAATCCTCATTAGTCACTGGTAATCTAGGAACACGGGCGATATATTAAGAGCGGTGTTCACGGCTAGTCATTAAAGGAGAAATAAAAGACAAAATAAATCCAATCTCGGAGCTGGAACGCCTGTGATTAATCATGTTGGCTACCAGTGGCTCCCTGCTTAACAGTTTTATTTAGTCATTTATGCCGGCTTCTTGATAATCCATTTATTCTGAATAATGCCTCCCTTCATGTTCAAAGTGCTGTGTTCAGGAGATACCACTATAAACTGTGTTTTTTACTCCATACCCAATAGACAGACATATATTACAACAATTACATATCATGACTGAGAGAAGAAAAGCAAAAATTGCACATTATTCAGTGTGGCATTTAATGAAAGTGTTAATTACGAGTGTTTTCAATAATTCCCTATAGGGGGATCACATCTAAACTAATGTGGACTTACAAATCATTCACCACAGTTTATCTAAATACATCTTTAATGTAATTTTGTCACCAGAGAAATGAGAGTATTACTGAACAAGAAGAGCAACATAAGGAGAAATGTTCATCGGGGCCCCAAATAGCCCACAGTGGCCATGCATGACATCATCCGGTGTGAGACAATGGAGCGATAAGCAATGATTAAGATGTTCCATTGTACAACACAAGGGAGGATCACATGCAGTCGCTGCGGAGCATAAGCCCACTATCCAGACTCCTGAAGTGGCTCTGACAGCCGAGCATCCGCACCTCTGGGAGCTGACAAGAGCCCTGAGATCCAAACAGGAATGCCAGGGCCCAGAATTAGCCCTCCTCCATCCCCCTCACCCCCCCTCCGACACCACACCACCACCTCTGCCTGCAGCGAGACGCTCCTGTGCCACAGATAGCAGTGTCCAAATGCATTGGCTTAGATGGGGAAGGAAGTTCTGACAGATTTGTAAGGCAGCTCTGTCAGCAACACCCTTGCACCTGACCGAATACCGACTATGGTGAATTACTGATGACAAATGATGCTGACACTCAGAGCTCAACTCCTTGATTAATTATGTGATAGAGCTATGCTGTGAACGTGGGCATTGGCCAAAATACACACACTGGGCAAATATATCCATTGGCACATTGCTTCTTCCATCAAAGTTTCCATACTAAGAAGTGTTGACTTTGTTTCCAGTTGCTTTCATTTTCATTTCTGAAAAGGAGACTCATGGCATTACTGTATATGCACACAATATAAATAAATATCTCTTTTGTCTGTTCTCATTTTCTTATGAATAAATGTCTGTTTTGACACTCTCTAGGGCCAAATGAAATTACACAGTAGTGATTTCACCTTTACATGTGGATTTAGCCAATTACAGACTAATAGCCTATATCCAGGGCTGTCATTGGCCCAGCGGGCTCCGGAAGTGATTTTGAAGACAGAACAAACTTACAAATATTTTCTTCAGTCTTTGAAAAAATACAGGCTACAGAGAAGTGTCAGGGTTGTGCACTTACCATGAATGCATGGTTTTGAACATATCCCTACCAGGTTTGCGCTACCGGTTTGTTTCATTTACTCTAAAGTTCGCCGGTTGATTGTTTGTTTGGATCGTTTGCCCAACGGCGCTTCAAACCGGAAAGCTCGACCCAGCCCGAAAACCAGGTGTTGTTAAACAAACACCTGCTGTGAAAATGTCAACAAAGAAGATTTGATGTTATCTTCAACCCTAATGTAAGTGATTAAACGGTGTGTTTATGTGAATTTAACTTGTTGCCAGACTCATAATTTTTCCGTGGCAGTTTTCCATTATCCGTCTTTTAATTGAAATGACTAGCATTAGTCTGCCGTTAGCTAGCATTAGCATGTCAAAGAAATCTATAGTGAGAACTGGAGTATGAAGCTATCTGTTTGACTGACTGCAATGTCAGCTAAATATGTTTCACTGGTGTGTCATGTTTTATTTTTGAGTTTATGGATAGTAAAAAAAAATGTTTCCTACGTACAGACAGTCATCAGGCCTGTAACTTCTGAATGCTTTGCTCTATTTTAACAGCCTAATGGAGGTTGGAAGTTTGGCCTCAGATAAGAAGAGGCAGGGCGGCAGAGCTGAAGTGATGAGATGGTGAAGAAAGTTAATAAAACCAACATAGTTGAATTACTGGTTTCCCTGATGACAGAGCTGAAGCTGTTATTGGTAAGTGATGTCCATCTCATAACGGGTGTCCTTGCACCCAATAATATTCATAAGCAAGTCTCAGTGTGGTGCATTAATTTAGACAAGTGGTAAGGACTGCTGTGCCATATCCATGTGGTTATCTGAGAGGAGTGAACACCCCTTTTTCCAATTAGAATCAACAGTTCATATAGTTCTTATAATAAAGTTGGATCATAAAATAAAAATAAACAATACTATGCAGTGCTGCCATCTGTAGATTCAATGCAGTGTTCAGTATAAGTAAAAAAAGGAAAAGTGAATTCGCTTGGCTTGTCAGTAGGCTAATCCTTTCAATTTAGCTTGATATATCAGAAGAATATTTGGATATACAGTACATTTGATGAAAATAACTTGTAGCCTAAACACTGCTTATATCACCTAAAAACCTTTCTCAAAAAATTCAGTTCATGTATAATAATAAAAAGGTGAGCTGTAAGTCCTCAAATTTATTAATTAAAGGATCAAGTTAATGAGAGTATGGTGATATAGAGTGTTTCTGAGAAAAGCTCTGTTTGGGGGTCATGAAGTCAACATTAAGTAACTGCCCAGTTATCAGAGTATTCATCCTAAGGCCTATTTTTTTAAATGTAGTGATGGAAAACAGCACCACACTGACTGTAAAATTACAATTAAAATTGAAATTGAAACTTAAATCCCCAAGAAGATGATGTCAAATAATCCACAAAATTGAAGATAGTGAGTTCTTAAAACTTCTCAAATAAAAATAAAATTTGTCAATAACAGTTACCAACAGGATGCAGTCCTCTGTTGCACAGAAAGTGGGGTATTTCATGTCACTGACAGTAGTGGCAGTGATTTGTTTGGAATAAACAGAAGAACTGGGTTGTTAGCAAAAGCGGTGATAGCCACCATGACTGAACAGACAAAGAAAAGAGTGCTACCTACAGAAACTCAATCGTCATGAGCAGAAAATGCAAGAAAAAGAAAGCAGTCCTGGACACACTGTTTGATTTCTACCGATCTCTGGGAAGTGCAGTAAAAATGCCACAGCAATGAGTAGTTAGCACCAAAGTTGTCGCCAAAAAAAAGAAAAAAACGAGGATCTTGAGGATTACCACTTTAAGCCCTTAAGTTTAAGAAAATTCACAGCTGTTAGACATTTCAAGTCAAATGTGACTGGTCTGTTTCCGTTTAACATTAGTAGATCTGCGGCTGTATATTTAGTAATGAGGATTTTGAGTGTTCTCAGCAGCGTCTCAGGAGACTGTTTGAGAAGGCCCTGACTGAAACCCTGAACCCTATCACGTATCCCACAGAGCACAAGTCATAGCACCTGACGACATGGTTCTGCGGGGAGTTTCTGCTGTCACAATAAATCAGTAACAGACAGGATACAGTATAATCACGGCGGGGTCCTGTTTCACTCAGCCTCCACCGAATGGCTCAGCAAAATCTAACCAGCACGTGGCGGTGCACACCACAACTGTGCATACATTGCTGTTCCCACAGTGTTTGATGGTTGACTTGAGAGGAATAAGCCATGGGAGATAATATACAAAGACCCGTTGATGGTTTATGTTGCATGTCTTCCATTGTACACAATGATGTACCATACAGTTAGTGCCTGTAGCGCTCCTTATTCTCCAACCTCCATTGTTTGATAGTAGATGGAATAAATGGGATGCGTTCAATTGAAAATAAGCCTAGAAGGGCTGTTTTTTATCTCAACATGGAGGCTTGTACCGAAGAACTAAGGAGCTGAAGACATTTGATGACATTTAAAAATAAAAGTGTTCCAGTCTGTAACCACATGACGCCGATACTTCAAACTAAAACAAACTGAGATGCCTCAAATATCAGAGCAGGGACTCGCTCTGTGCTTGTATCTCCGATTCCTTATATCTTAAATTCCGTTTCTTCATAAAGACGAATAATAATGTCTAATTCTCACAAATTACCCGAACATTATGTAGCCCTTTCATTTTCAACACTGTTTAATCTGTGTCTGGAGTATTTGCTGTCACATTGTGTTGCAAACACTCCTTTACTCTGGCAGTTCATTGTCTTTTGATGGGCCATAAAAGGCTTGGTTTGATGGATGATAACTTGGGGCATCTCTCTTTATTGTGGGATGTGATGACTGAGTGCATGTGAGATGTGAAGAGAAGACACAGTGTGAATGGGAGATGTCATCGATGTCTTGGGCTGACACCAAGGCCCTTAGCATGGGCTTTGATCTCTATGAATGATTGCAAAGCAAACACAAATAAAAGATTCCAGTGTTGTACGGTTTCCAGACAGAAAGTTGCGAGGTACTAACTGTTTCCCCTAAGATCTCGCAATAGATCGTTCACTAATTGGAAATAGATTTCAGTTTGTACTATTGTAAGAAGTAGGAAACTTTTTGCCTCTCATATTTTAGAGGCTGAAGAAGTGGAAGATGTGTTTTTATGTAAGTGGAACATGATTTTAGTCCTTATCTGTATGTAAAACATGATTTAGTGAGAGAAGAGACGGATCATGTCATTGCCTTCTGATCTGGTCCAATAAATATTGAGTGCTCTAAAACCAGCCAGTCATCTGTGCACAGGCCTTGGGCTCCCTGCTGACCCTACAACATCTGCTGAGGCACTTACTAGTTAATATATTAGCTGTGAGAACAGGGCAGGTGTTTTCAGCTGGAGCCAGAGAACATCAAAAACAGATTGTGCTCCAGTTCACGCAATTGAATTAAAATGAGTCACCACCAGCCTTTCTCATAAAATAAAACACAAATAATGTTAGCATGAAGGACAGGTGGGAATATCTCATAGGTCCACGTTGGTTTGCTTGATGGTGGCAGGCATACTGAAAATATTATTGATTGCTAGCATGAGGAATCCATTGTGGGGTGTAGGTTACTGAGATGAATGCTGTATATATAAATTATCATTATTAAAAACTGAGGCATATTGCACTAAAGTTGTTTTTCCACTATATTACAGCCGTTTGTTGATAAAATGAGATACTGTAGCTGTAATGCAGCTAACTTAGCCTGTGCACAGGGGGCTTTTTGTAATGTTAGTTTGATGTTTACTTAACCAACTGAGTATTATGTGCTTTCTTGGTCTTTACATTATAGATAACAAACAGGAGAACTTTAAAATTCTTATCATGCAGGTATTTATGCACATGAACAAGCATTACAGGCACCTATTATACGGTATATACCTATATGCACCGATCAGTTATTAAATACAGCGGCTTGACCCTTGTTTGCTCAAATGCTTATATGCTGTCTTTGCATTTACTAACAGCAAGCAGATAGAGTCAGTGGTGACTTAACTAAACATAGAATAAAAACCATAGCACTGCACATCCTTCCAAAGTGAGTTAAATATGCCATTTTGTGAGATTCAGGAGGGTAAGCATTTTTTAAACTTTTGATTCACATTTAGGAAAATGTTGTGTAGTTGTAGTTATTAGTCTCGTTTCTAGCTCATGGCTTGTATTTCAAGTCATTAGCCAAAAATCTATGCCCCAGCCTACCAGACTTTACTGAAGACGAGTCAGAGGGAGCCAGCTGAAAAGTAATGTGAGCTCAGCATAAAAGCCAAAGTTGAACCATTAGGAGAATCCCCACAAGGCATTGGGAGAGATTGACCAAACTGATTGCTGAAAACATGATAAATTATTTGCTGTTACATGAGATTTACTGATCACTGTGTTATTGCCTAGCAAGGGGTAAGCTTTTCCTCAGAATATTGTTTGCATGAGTAGATAACGAATATGTTTTTCATATTTTTGTTTTATTAGTTGTCATAAAAACTGACCATTATTGCTCGCATTATCTGTTAAACATTACATGATACTGAAATGTGACTTCGATTTAAAATAAGACAACAAAAGTACTTAAATTAACTCACCGCTACACCTCATTAAATAGACTTAGAATACAATGACCTGTTTCTTTCTTTCTTTTTTTTCAAGATAGGATAAAGTTCAGTCAAGTTTCAGACTCAGGAACCATGTTTATAGCCAACAAAGAGCAACTGAAGAGGTTGGCACTTGTGCTCACCTGTGTGGGTGTAACACCAACTGCAACCACATTTCAGTTCTTGTGTCAGCCGAAAATGAGCAATGTGCGTCTGATCGTAGCCTCGGGATAAAGCCCTATTTGAACTAGTATTTGAAGGATATCAAAAGCCCAGGATACCTCAGATTGACCCCTGTCATTTCCCTCAACAATGTATATGGTTTTTTGGACTCTTTTTGTCTCTTTCTCCCATGCACGCTTGGCTTTATATTATACACAGCAATCTTAAGCCATCTGGTTTTCATTTCCTGCGAGATTCAAGATGGTAGGAGAGTTAAAAAAAGGAGCCTCTTTTGAACTGGGGGCTAATGTAGTCAGGATGGAATCTGTCACTCAGTCTATTGCATGTTGATGACTAAGGGCAGTTTCAGCTGTAAGCAGTCCATGATTTATGGACACCAAGTGAACTCTTGTAAGCAAAAGCCAACTAAGAGTTCAGAGCAGCAACTGGGCCCTTTTTTGGCTACAGCTCGCCTGCATTTTCTTTCCATTCATGCCAAAGTATTTCGCACGGCAATTAGCTCTGTCCTCATTTGGGTCTGCAGTCCCATAGGGTTAGCAAAGCCATTCATCATCCTCAGGGCTTGGAACTATGCAGCTCAGTCTCAGGTAGTTTTTGTAAACAGTCATTGGCCTGGCAGAAACCAGCTCATTCCATTTCACCAAATGAGCAGAAGATACAGTAGTTTTGAGGTTTTGCCATCCATCCATCTGTCACAGGCTTTTCTTTTTCTCTACAGGTGTGAAGGCAAAAGGGAAATGTCATTTCACATGGCTCATTTGTCATATGGTAACTACATAGCTGGAATGAATAGAGTGTTGACAACATGGCCCCTTTCCGTTTTCAGGGGTCAACTGCGTTAGATTTGAGCGTCAGCAGTGTAGGGGGTGGACACGACTTTGAAAGAGAACAACTATATAAAGAAAATACATTTGGTACATGGTTAATGAGGTCTATGCTCAAAGGAAAAAGGATTGTGGATTTTTTTTGTTTTGATCATTAATGATGTTGAATTTTTAGGAAGCAAAATTTACAGCACTTTTTAACAGGAGACTTGACATTTAGCACATGTTTATACAGATACAGATGTAAGATATGTAACCTCGTTAGAAGCACATTAAAGACCCGTTCATGTTTTATGTTGATCTATGCCTTGAGTTATATTGAAGCATCAGCGTTGGCTCCACTAGAAGTATTTATGTAGCTTCCAAATGCCTGTGGGGCGTCATTAATACACATATTTGAGTAGGCAGAGCCATAAACATATGCTGGATACATTTTTGTGTTCTTAACCACAACATCTACAGAGGCAGCCAGGAAAGTAATTGAACTACAGTATGTGCATTTTTTCTATTTTCAGATCTATCCTCAGAGACCCATTACTTTACAAAGAGCTCGCCAACTGATTCTGTATCCATCTTGTGCTGAACCAATCTATGGCTGTGTCTGTCGCTAGTATGTCTATATCAGTCAGAATTAAGGAATTAGATTAAGCTCCTTGGTTTTCCCCTCATAGCCCTTAAGTGGAGTCACACTGCAGTGCAGGCCCAGAGGTTATGGGGAGTATCAGAGGGGACTAATTGTCAAGGTTATGTCTCAGCAGATGATTGATGTGGGGCCAGGCTGTTTTTGTCAGCCTGTCAGGTGGCTGGAATGTTTAATGTTCTCATTATTGGTTGCTCTGTTGTGTATATTTCTCTGTCAGCGCCGCTGAGCCATCTGAACTGCCAGAGCACTTCAAAGGCCTGCAGGTCATCCGTCTTCCTCCTGACGCCCTGAATGTTCAGCCTCAGCTGAGTGCTAGTGATTTGTTATGACTTGAGAGCCAGCTGACAGACAGGTCTCCTATAAAAAACATGGACCCATTTCCCTTTTGTCGTGCGGTGAAAGCATCACTGCTCCCGTAATGGGGGACAACTGTCACAGTAGGCTGGCACCTGACAATTGTGTCATCTCACTAATTTGCAGACAGGATGACTTGAAGTATTTTTTTCCCCGCTCTTCTTTTTGCCTCAGTGTAGATTTTGGTTCTGGTGTCATAGACTCTCACAGGTCACCATCTGTTGTTGGAGGACCAGGGGGAACAGCACAGTAGAGGGATCACTATATTAAGGCACATTTTCATATTCATCTTTAGTCTAGGGCCCAGTATGCCATGTGATGGCACTAAGCAGGGAGCATCATGGGAAGAATGCTGATAGCTACCATGCCAGCCTTGCAAAGAAAGAGAGAGGTGAGAGCTGACACTAAATACAAGAGGGAAGGAAATGAAATCCAAATCTCAATTCTTTTCCCAGGCTCTTGACAAGATTGATTGTTTTCTGCTGATCTAATTTTGGATCATAAGAAAACAGTCCATTTGTCTTGAAGAAAAATGATGTGCCACATGGTGCAGATGGAAATTTTTTTAAAAGCTGAGAAAGATTAAAGAGAAACTCTGCTCCTCAGCCCTAATCACGAGCTGTAGATTACTCTGTCGATTTAACCAGATGGCAGGCTGGATTCTGCAGGCCCTCCTGTATATTAATGAAGAGCAGTCTGTTATATTTGACTTAGGTAAGTGAAATGTCCATCACCTGTAATGGTCTGCCAGCTGGCATTATGCATGTTGTACCACTTTGGGTCCAAGCGGCATTTTTCATTTGCTACATTATTGGAGGAGCATTTTTGTTTCCTACTATTTTCCATCATTGTCATTGGCCTGGTTAATATTTTTCACCAGGAAGGGAAGTCACCAAGTTGTGTCCACAGCTAATTTCCTCCCATAGGTCAAGGCAATAATTCTGGCACTAAAACTGTCGCATTGGGGCGAAGCACACGAGTTCGATAGTAACTTGATTAAGCTGGCCTGTCGACATGACTGCAAACACGGCAATATGTTAACAAACCTAATTATAAGAAGGGAGGAATAAAGTGTAGGGGATGGCTGCAGAATATCTGGCCAGTCGTGTGCCTGCCACAACAAGCTACTGACCTAAAGAAACAGCTTGTACCTTTATTGTCAGTCAGTGTATAATATAATGTTTTCTTTCTTTTCTTCCCCCGCCAGCCTTACAAAGGAATTTCATTTGTTTATGACTGGATCCGTTCCATTAGATTTATTCACATGGCTAGCCTGCTTAGTGTAGTTAAGTCTAGTATGCAAAAGAAACTGATTGTTTTTGTCTCACATATGTCAGTCTGACGGAACTGCTGAAAACTCAAAGAGGCAACGAACACATGCTTTCCAGCCCCAGTACCCAGAAACTCCCTCCATGAATATGCCAAGCCTAATTTTAAACCAACAGCAGGGGAACTTTGGCTGTGTTTCCCAACCAGAGAGCACGAACAGCGAGGGAGCACAATGCCAGTATGTCATACATTTAAATACTGTTAAATTAAAGGCTGTTTACTGTTCTTGGAGGCCATTCATCTTACTCAACGTTGGTCTGCTGCTTGCAAATTTGTCAGTAAGAGCTTCCACATGCCAAGACTGAGAGGAAGGAAAAAAAGTTGGGGTTATCAGAGGAGGTTTTCATAGCGTGTCTTCAGTCAGTCTGTAGTTAATTAGCCAGCTCCACACAATAAGGGCATAAGTCATTAATCACCCAGCCCTTACCAGTAGTCAACTCACTGTGAGCAAGACATTGGGAGACAAAAAGTTTGCTCTCTATGACGGACTTCAAAATGGCCCCTGTCAGTGGTGTGTAAATTATAGGGCATGTTGAGTGCTGACAGACAAGGGCCCACTGTTTAACTCACTGTTGCTCTTTCCTTAGCTTTTTGTGTTGACAGACTCTCTTCATCTCTTCAAGGGAAAATTCCCCTTCTCTCTATTCCCATTGGCTTGCATATAATTCAAGAAGACATGCATACTTTAGTGCAAATGTATTTACTATACACGCCCACACACACACACACACACTCACACACACACACACACGCACACTTAAATGTTTTATCTATGTTAAGGTAAGCTTTCAAACTCCTTTTTATTTTATGATGCCTAACTACAGTTTCAATGAGGAAGAAGAAGACAAAGTTCCAAAGGTCAATGTCTCTGACCCATGTGATGTAAAAACCAGCTTTAACTTTGTATTCATAGGGTTTACTTTGCTTGTCAAACGGAGGAAATGATGGAGTGATGATAAATATAGGGCTTGTTTGGAGAAGCAAAGCCGTTCTCCTGCAAAAATAAACCGGCAAGTTTCTCGGGATGATGGAAGACACACTTCTCAGTTGATTGAACATGCAAAAGGTCATCTGTTTTTCCTTTGGATCTGTAAACAGTGATCCGCCTTGCCTTTCCAGAGCACATAAGCTTTGTCAAAGGTTTATTCAAACCACCAAAAAGTTTATGTAACAACCGAGAATCTCTTGATTGGATCGTTAATATAGCTGACAAAACTGTGTTAAATTCATTACAACAGCAGCTTTGAAAACTATTTGACGTATGGTGTTGATGCATGTGTTTGATTTATGAACACATGAGCCCATTTAGCAAGTACATAGCCTCGTGAAAAATCAACGTATGTACACGGCTGTGGAGGTTTTAAGGAGCAGCATCAGGGTTCAGCTCGGCGTAGTGCTGATGATGTCCACTGCCTTCAATAATAACAGCCCCCAGACAGTGCAGCACATGGCGTGCAGCTGTGCAAAAGTGACGGGCATGCCGTAACGCATATACACCATTCTTAACGTCAGCGTGTGTCTGTGAGGGGACGCGCCGCCCTGATCTGTTGCCCTGCGTTGAGAGGCCAGAAGTCTTGCTCACGCTGCAGTTCAAAGCAGAACAGGTGGCCATCCCACTGATTCAGCATGGAGTCACAGAGCCATCCAATCTCTCATGTCCCGTCAGTATTTTACATTCGAACATGTGGAAAAGAGATCCCCTGTTGCTACTACGAGATTGATAGGTTTTACCATGGTGGGTTAGATATATGTGAGGTCACTGAGTCCACAGAGGGAGGCAATGTAATAAGCAGAGATGTACCGATTACCTAAGTCCATATCTATGCTAAAACAAATGTAGCTATTAATATTATAAAATCCTGCACTTAGTGATTTATTATTAATCTTTAAATCATATAGCCCCAATGTCATAAACACAGATGCACTGCAGTCAACAGACTCTCAGCCCGTTCCTTTGCTAAAACTAACACTATAAAAACTCAGTCTACAGCGTAATTTACTTACTAATTAATGTAAGTTCACATAGAAGGGATATATGCGTTTATACCGCAGTGTCACACATTAATAAAATGCTGTGAAATAATGTTCAGGAGTGTTAATCCCATTTATTGCCATCCCATTGATGTGCTGTTTGTAAATGAAAAAAGAGGCGTCACATAGCCTATTATCCAAACTGGCTTCATGGCTGACCGGTTGCAGTAGTGAATTGTGGGTTAGGAGCTTTATTACCATATATCACAGAGCTATGTTTAGGAGTAATCTGCAAGAGGGAGGGGCGGCTTTGATGAATATGACATCTGACCATTAATGATGGTGATTTTATTGCTTGAGAATAGCATGATTTACTGAGAATGAGTAATGACGTTGTTGGCTTGATTTAGTTGATTTGTTTTAAGGGGCTGATTAAATTGTTAGGCCTTGCTTTATTTCATGCTCTTTGCTTCATGGCTTCATTATGGCAATCACAAAAGCTGTGGAAATGTCCCACATCAGGTGTCATCATAAATCATTGTTTAGCATGCTTGCCATTTATATCAGTTACCCATTTGTCTTTGTTAATGAAATGATAATCCATGACCTCATGATTGAGAAAATTAAACATTGATAAGTCC
>OMKZ01001714.1:39756-50998 GCA_900302535.1 Neoniphon sammara | reverse complement strand
TATAAATGTTATGTATAATTCTTTGTCTCTACTGGTATCCTAAGGCCGATGCTGTCGTCAGTCTTTGTCCATACAAGGCGTACGGAGAGTAATATGGACCGGTGGCTGCGGGCACTGGCACCGGGGCCCCGGGAGTGGGCAGGGGGCTTTTTGAATATGGGTGATAGCGACTGCTCAGTCCGAGGGGGTGATGCGGGCCCCGGAGTGCCAGCGTGCTGGGGCTACCTGGGCTGCCGTTTGGAGGCATATGCATGTGGCAAGCCATTGCAGCGGCAGCGGCAGCGTTGGCGAGCGAAGATGACCCTGGGTACCCCGATATCAACTTCTCCGTCCCGGCAAAGGCCGTGTGAGTCCGCAAGTGACTGAGAAGCTCCTCGGAGGAAGAAAAGCGCTTGTCGCAAGGTCCATTCGCAGACACCCAGTTGCAAACGTGCGGCAGGGGGTCATTAGGGAGCATAAAGCCATAAGGATACAACGGGTGCCCGCTGAAAGAGGGGGCCGAGGAATGCACACCGTGTAAGGGGTGCGTCGGGTACATGAGTGGGTATCCAGATTTCAGCGCAGTGGCGGCCGCAGCAGCCGCCGCAGAGTCATGTGCGCAGTTGGCGCTGGATGCGCCGGACAAATGGCTTGCGCAGTGGTAGCTCAGGCAGTATGGGTCTCGACACAGACTTGCAGACATTAGAGATGGGGGAGACGCTCCAGCTAAGGGGCTCGTTCCTGCCTTACTGCATCCAAGTGAGCTGGCAGCAGCAAATTGTGCGCTTAAAAGCTGGCTGCTTGATTTGGTGGGGTCTAGAGTCATTCCAGGAGGGAGAAACGGTTGGTGATAGCCTGCATATGCACCTGCTAAACTTCCAGGATAGGAAATACCAGCAGGTGGCAAGGGGAAAACTGTATGACCGGGCTTGTAGGGGGAAACAGGGGCCACCAGTCCAGACCCGAGAACGGAGGACGATGAGGTTACAGATGTTGAGTCTGATGTAACAGTCTTTGACCCAGATGTGCTCTCCTGGTGTTGGGCTACATCGGAGTTAATCCCACTTATCCTATGGCTACCATTGTTCTCCGTCGAACTGGTTTTATTGCTATCAGACTCCTTCTTTTCCTCCTTCTCTCCCGGTTTGCCTTCAGACGGCAGTGGAGAAACGGAGGTGCAGGAGCTGGGGCTGCCTGTCCTGGGGGTGAACGGCTGGCAGGTGGCGCTAGGCACTCGGAAACTAGTTTTATCTCCACTGAGACTGCTGGTCGAGTCCTTCTTCTCCGACGATTTGGAGTAGGGTTTGAAGCTAGATTTGTCTTCGGCTCCGATGTCGCTCATTTTCAGCGGTCCGGATTTCGTCTCCTTGTCATTAGATCCATTTGTGGTTACAGACGACAGTTTGGAGGAAGACGGAGGATCCGGTTTACCAATCTGAGAGCATGTCTGAGCCAAAAGAGCCAGTGGACTTTTCTTGGCATCCAGCTGTGAAATGAGGCAACACACAGTTAATGTAATTCATATAAACACTTATCGATATTGATTTTTATTACAAATACACCCATATGACCATTGCGCGTATTTTACGCATTGCGCATAAACTTGTCTCCGGATGAAACTCGAACTAACACTGCACAGTGGCTGTGTTAGAGAGAACAAACACACCAGAGCTGTTTTGCACTGAAGATAGGATGTACACTTCCACACGTCCAAAATGATATTATACAGACATGGGCGTCAGTTGGTGATTACAAGGCAATGAACACTCCACCATGAGTGAGTCCAAATTTGATCGTGTAGTTTTTTTGTAATCATAATGGACTGCAAAGATCCATCAGAAATTGTCAGAAAACTATTTGGAAGCCATATCTTAAAATTTTACCAGGGGATTATTCAGTACTTAGCGGTCGAATATTTTCCAATAGTTTCTAAATAGTAATAATAATTATAATTTGTTGGTCGACAGTTATTATTCCACTTAATCCCCAGAAATGTAACCGATAGAAGCGGGTTTGAAGTTTTGGTGCCAGATGACATTAGGTACAGGGACTTTACCATAGCTTACGGTTTCGTGAATTGTCGCCCGTGTGTGCACGCGTTTTCATGAAATTTGTCACCAGTTCACTGCAGTTTTCACTGTAGCGCTTACCTCAATAGGACTGATAGGAGTGGACGGTAAAGGCTGTAGGTACTCCGGGTGTAAAATGTGTCCTGCCCGAGCCGTAAGCATTTTCAAAACCTTTATGGGAAGACGACTGGCTTGCCGCGAAGGATCTGTGGGAGAGACGGAGTTGTGGACTGATTGCTGGTTAATCTTCACTGCGCCCTTCTCCCCCGAGGAGCCGCTCTCCCAGGCTGTATTCGTGCTATTTCTCAGGACAGAGACCGTGGGCGATGTGATCATGACCCAATTCTCGTGGAAATGGTTGAAAAATACATGTGTAGAGTAAAGACAACCAAGAGTCAAAGCGGCATGCGGTTAAAGCCTTTGCCCGAGGTAAAAGCAATAATGTTAAATCCTTAAAAGAGACGCGGAATGTCTGAGCAAAATCCGTGCGTATCACAGCCGCGACCGTGTGGCTTCATCCCCGGCGTCGCTCTGTCAGTGTGGCTGCGGGTCCGAGAGCAGCCTCGGTATACGTGGGTCGTGGGCAGGAAAAACACCCCCCCCCCTCCCCTCCGGCAGCATCTGAATTAGTCCTGAGATCACAGCCTTTGCCGCCTTCCAATCAAAATGA
This sequence comes from Neoniphon sammara, assembly GCA_900302535.1. Lineage (NCBI taxonomy): Eukaryota > Metazoa > Chordata > Actinopteri > Holocentriformes > Holocentridae > Neoniphon > Neoniphon sammara. The sequence continues at coordinate 48,280 of OMKZ01001714.1, read as the reverse complement.
GACCCCGAGGTGATCGGAGGGTCGAGGGAATGTGACGTTACCTCCTCAGACGGGCGTGTATTTCATATTTCACCCACTCCAAGCGCTTTTAGTTTTGAGTTTTATATGCGCCTTTGCGTAATTGGAGTTTTTACGCATGCGCCTCTCATGCGTCCTGTGTGGTTTTTGGGTAGGTTGACTCTTATTAAGCATAGCCAGGGGTTATCTTAGATAAGGGGTGACCAAAACTTTATTTCATGTCAAGTTTAGATAGATACAGATACACTTTACCCCATTTAATTACGGTTTATCCCAGCAGTCCTTATCTGAAAGGAGATTTGTTGTTTGTGTAGGTGGGGAGATTGCAGTAGAGAGTGAAACTCGTGACCAAAATAGTCATTCCTATACATTTTCTCATTGTGCTGACCTCTAGTCGGCAAATCAGATCTAAATTTAGATCTGCAAATGCAAAATCGCAATAAGGTCCCAGAATCACATTTTGGAAACACCATTTAAAATGCGTTGTATCGGTGTCCGCGTCTTTAAAAGTGAGCGCTTGTCCTAATGACACTTTAGGGGACAACATAGCTTGCTTTCGACTCGTCAAACACAAATAAATACAACCGAGGGCTTCTCGGGCGTTTTTGGTTAGGTTTTCACTCAAACACGCACTGATATCCATCGGCAGGCGCATGTCCCACATTTCAGTAACTTTTTCTCCTCTCAATCACCCAGCCTGTCATCTGTCAGTTCTGTCCTGCACGCCAGTTATCTGTCAGCTGTCTACAGATTTTTTTCCGCAGTCAGATTCAGGTCAACTACTGTAAAGTGAATCCAGTAAGAAGTGGAGAGAGGAAGGTATGCGTCTCTTCCTCACGCCTCCACCATAATTTAGGCCTATTAGTTTGCTGGGCCTGGCAAAACTCACAACGGCGATTTGTTTAATAGGAGATAAGCTCTGCCAACCAACAAAACCCCGAGGCATTTTTACAGAATCTTAATTCTGTTAGGCATTTATTTAATAGGCTATAATTTTTCAAGCTTTTGTTTTTTTTCTCTCGCTCCCTGAAATCAAAAGGACCGCATTCTCCCGCGTACCCAACAAAAATATTCATTTTTTTTCCAAGAGGGCTAAAAAACATCCAGTGCCTGTCATTAATCATTAAAGCTTACACATTTCTTCCCATAGAAATAGACCTACTTATCTTATTACTCAATAGCCTATAAATGTCCTGCTGATCAGGCGAAAGTTAAACATATGCAAGTGTTTTTTGATTGATAACAGGGGTGCTGTTTTCGGCAACGGCTGTCAGGCTCTGACACAGTGGTTTGAGTTATTAGGGCAGAGAAGGGCGACCATAAATTTCTACCGTCAGGCAAAAACTCCTTTATTGTGGACGTGATGGATGGCCCGCTGCACAAGACACCAAATTCTCGGCATTATCCTTAAATGGCTGCACATTTTTTTCGTTGCCATAATTCATTACGTTTAAACCGAAAGTTTGAAATCCCTACCAGTATTTCACACAAGGACACGTATATGAATCACCCAGTTCATGCGAATACATTTATAATCAATGATGCAGTACTAATTAAAAAGGTGCGTTAAGTATAAAGTCCAGCCGGTGATCACTATTGTGCGCAACAATACAAACAAAAATCAGTTATATTGTCATAACAAGTATTAATTCGCGTATTTCCCGTAAAAGCTGCTGTATGATGCAGCTCACGTCAGTTTGACATGGATTTATGTCAGCTTTAAAAAGATGGCTTAACTCTGTTCTGTAAATGAAAAGGTGCTTCAACCGAGTCGAGATGGGTTTATCTGCCTTTTTGCAATAAGTAAAATTCTCTCGTTATATCTTTCATCTGCTTGTTTCAGCAGTTTATTATAACTTAATCGTCCTCCAGATAAATGCATTTCCTTTACCCCGCTGCACATTTTTTTGATTAGAAAAAAATCTATTTATGACATATTTTTTTAGGCATAAGCATAAAGAAAAATAAAAAAAAAAATGTATACATAGATAAGATGGCAGTCCAGCCTGTAAAGTCCACATGTTGAAGAATAATCACTCAGAATCAGAATTTAACTATTTTGTAATATGTTCTTGAGAAGTATATGTTTTAATAAAAAAAACTCATTCTGCTTTGTATATTGTGATCTATGAGTTGATTTATTTTCATATCAATTAAATATGAGCTAAATATGAAATAAGTGATATTTAGTCTAACCATAATGTGACATTATCCCCCACTATGCTCCATTGCATCCACAACTTTTTACTGTTGTTTTGTACAGTAACTAGAGCAGCTCTATAGAGAAAGGATGCCTCATATGTCTGTTGAAGACAGCTTCACAATTCATCTTTGTGTTTGATTTGATTAAAAATGAAAGGAAACGGTGATCAAATTCACAATGGCAGGGGCTGCTATTATCATGACTGCATTCATGCATTGTACATGACTGCAGCACACAGTAGTGCACAATATAATTCAGGTTTGCAGCCTGATTGTTAATCTGCACTTTGGTTTGGAAGGCTCTTGGCGTTATAATTACGGCATGTTAGCTTAAACAAATGCATACATATAATAATGTAATATACATTAGGTTAAAGAATAAATTGTTGACATGCAATTTTAATTTCCCTTTTAATTTTGAAATGGCTTTTGTCAAAATGTATTTATGACAGTTGAGCTACTGATTAAAAAACATATGATTCTCAAAAGTGTGAAAGGGATATTTGACATCTGCTTATCATTTCTAGAGACTCTGAGGTTGCAGGCTGCAGTGAAACATTTACCCAGTGCAAAGAAAACTCCAGTCTAACCGTTCTGCTCTCTCTAGACAAACACATATGCATTTAGTGCATCATAAAGGCCATGCAATTCAAACTATCCACCAAAAAAAGGAGGTGTAAAGCCCTGATAGGTTTTAAGAAAAGATCTGGTCGATAAATGTGGCATTGTAATGTTGAGCAAATGGAATAAAAAATTCCCTTGACATGACATGAAAATTCACCTTGTGGCAGCCAGCACAGGGCACGCCACATCAGCAGCTAGACAGGCCGACTCGATCTGACAGGTAAAAAGGGGAGATGATGGTTAGAAGGTGCTATTGTTTCATACCGCTTTCTTGACCTGTCAGGTCCTAGCACAGAGGCCTGAATCGAGGACCTCCTTGTCACATGAAAACAGCCTTAAAAGGCCGTTATCCAGACTATGGTGATTGCTCCTGTTTAATTGATTTGCTTTGCACTGAGGCCTGTCACATTAATAATAGTTAAGTACGGCCCCAGTGTGTCACCCAGAGTGGTGCGCCTATCAGGAAATTAACAGCCTTAACTAACTGATGTCTGTGGAGAACTGCATGATCATCTGAGGTGCAGCAGTTTCATATTTGTGCTGAAACTGTAGTATTTGTAATGTAGTGTATGTTGATGTGTAGCAGTGAATTTCAGCTCCTCTTCCTCCTTTATTTCCACTGATGTTTTTCAACATCATTGCTGTGCAGTGCCTCATTTTACGTGGCTATATATGCCTATATTTGTATCATCATCCCATTATGAACTATTATGTGTCCAGAGTAAAACAGAAAGCTATACTGACAAGTAAATGGTGTTGAGTGAATAAGTCTCAGATTATTCTCTCCATCACTTTGCAGGAGCCTCTGACAGGGAACAGAAGACATTAAGTCTCTCTGATATTTCTGTGACTGACTGACAGTTTGAAATTGCTCTCATCGCCTTGATAGCATGGTAATGCACCTTGCATGTGGACTGTCTCAAAGTGTAGGAAATTAGACTCCAAGTTGAGAGTTGCCTTTCTGCAAAAAATGACAAGAAACCAGGCCGCTTTCTTCTGTGCCCAGAGAGGAAAAAAAGCCCCACAGAAGCTGTCACAAAATAAGAGGTTAGGAGATTGTGTCAGGAAGTATTACGGATATTATGTGTTTAGGACAGGACATTCCAGATACTTAGAAGTCATACACATTCCCCTTGACTACACCCAAGATATTTTTTTTGCATCGCTGTCAAACACTAGCGCTGACATCATTTGCAAAAACTCAACTTGAAGCTGACATGAAATACTTACACTATCTTGCCGGAAGTCAGACGATGGAAGCACAGCATGACGGAAGGAGTTAGAAAAGTTGAGGTGCAGCCAAGATCATGTTGGTGAAGGGTCTTTTTCACTTTGTCTCCTCAATTAGTTAAAGCTGGTAAGGAGAAGGGAGTAAAGCCTATGGAGATTATGCTGTCGTCCACTTGCCACCAGGTAGGTGAGGATCTTGGCATGTGGTAGTCATGCTGTAGAGTGGAGTTAACTTCACCTACCCTCCCTGTTAGCACTGGAACCAATGGCTAGCACAGCCGCCGCAATTCAACGTGACAGCTGCCATATTACAGGCTTCAGAACTTTGTGGAAACTTCAGGAAGCTCCTTTAAGAGGTATCTCCTTGTCTAATAGCCCTAGGAAATGGGGGAACGCAATCATTTCCTCATTTGATGACATCAAAGCCAGAAACATGAGTTGATTTTGTTGTTTTGATCACCATTAGATGCATCAAACAGTAATGGCAAGTACTGTATTTATGTAAGTCCTGTATCTCATAAGTGAAAAGACACCACATACAATGCATTCGTTTTGAAGTGACACAATGCAGGAGTCAGTGTAAAATCAACACTCCCCACACATGCATACTGTATGTGCAGCACCAGATCCTGATCCCTCATTTTTAACTTGTCTAGATTTAATTTATGGAGCTTAAGCCTGGGTGAAAATGTACAGGTAGCGTGTTATGACATTGGAAGCACTGTGCGGGTCGGGATGAATGTCTGTGATGGGCAGATTATTCAGACTAAAGTAGCCCTAAAGAATGATCTTGTCACATTTCACAGTCAGGATTAGGGATATACAGGAGGAGCGCTTCAGCGAGGAATTAGTGTCATGTGGTCGGCTGGAGACAAGCATGCAAGGTATTCGCGAAGACAGGCTTGGACACTTACTGCTCCATTTGTCTTCTTAGTGATCAAATACCGAGGCTGATGGTTATTTCTGTGTCGTATTTAGTTTGTAAAGCCGATATGCATTTGTCTGTATGTTTCCTGATTGCAAAATTGCATTAATTTCAGAGATCAGGAAGCACAGAGGACATGCAGCACCAGTTGAAGACACTTCTTGAAACTGCATTATCCTAAGATGACGTACATAGACTATGCAATTACATAAAATTATATAACCATATATACAATATAATCCATTTGATTAAACAGACGATCCCTTGTATTTCCCTTGACGATGAACAAGTGTAGACTGTAGCAGCACCTATTTGCGGCTTTGCATTTTAAATGGAAGTGAGCAATGTCTCCAGGCTATCGGAATGAGCTATTACAACAATGATTGAGGAGAGAGAGAGAGAGAGAGAGAGAGCTAAAAGACAAAGTAGAAGAGGCCTGACTGGAGTGACAAATGAAATCAAACTTCATAAGACCTGCCAGTGGTGTCAGTTGTTATCCATATCTCAAGCGCATTACGGTACTGCAATGCAGCGTGTAGCCTTCTCATCTGTCGGCTCAAATTCATCACATTCTTGACTGTTTCTTTTAAGTCACAAGTGTCAGTGTGAAGAGGAGTCTTAATTGACAACTGAGTGGCACCGACGTGGACTGCTGCCTTTATTTTGGTGCCAAGAAGTGTTGTGTTGTTTTGATGAGCTATTATTGGCAGAAGCCAGTAGGAGATAGCAGTCTGCCTGGAAATGGGAAGTGACATCAGACAGAGAGGAGCTTGTCATTGTCTGCAGGCAAGTTCAATCTGCTGCACTGTAACTAAGGAACAGCCTGTTGAAATGTCATTGATGAGACTCCTTATCTTTTGAGAGGGGAAATTTGGTTTGATTGGGTAAAATCTGAGCTCAAATCATTTAGACGTTTGTCAGCCCTTTTTGAAGACTTAAAATTTGGAATAGTTTCAGAAAACATTCTTACACAGAAGTTATATTTATTATATGTAGAAAGCGTTCATAAGCTTGTGATGCAACACATTTAATAAGATCTGTAGCCCCAAATGTGCTGCGCTAAAACACCCAAAAAAACTAAAATTAAGACTGGTTCACTATTATGATATTGGGTAAAACTAAACAAATAATATCATTGTATCAGGGCTTGCGGACTGGATTGTGCTCATCATTGTAGATGACTTTGGACTGTTGTACACTGCCATACTTGATGCTATATCCAGCACTCTGAGCACATCTGTTATTCATGACTAATTCACTGTAAATCAATGAGGCGTCTGTAACATGTAGCTCAATAGAACCACTTCATAATCACAATGTTCTCTTATAGCTTTCACTCAGCTAGAGTACAGTGTAAATAAATAGCTCTCAGTGCAGTGCGTCTCACTGTACATTGATCATGAGCATGAGACCCCGGGCAACAATGCACAATAGAAAAATGGCTTCCTTATTTTCACTCATTCAAGGCTCTGTTCAAGCCTTAATAGACAGAATCAGAATGTCTGCTCTGGTGTTGCAGGGTTTATGAGACCATTACCGCTTTTTATTGTGTATCCCTGGACTAATGGCTTTCTATAGTCCCAGTGATTTACTGCCTGTCAGCTTTGTGGCTGTCCATTAGAAAGGGAGGCTGACATCCAGCCAGTTGTTGAAGTGCCCACCGCTCAAAATAAGGAAGTCAAGTCTCACACATAGAAGCCAGTCTCCTCAAATCTCTGTTCCAAGGCAAGCCTTTTTGGCGTTTGTGCTTTCCCTCTGCTTCATGGGTGGCTGTCATTTACAGTAGGGAAATATTACAGCACTCCTGAGTGACAGAACTGACACATTTCCAGGTATGAGGAAAATGGAAGTCAGTCGAATCCATTAATTGACATTAACTCAGAACTTCATGTTTGGAAACAGCTTCATTAAGCTGTATTATTATGTGTGCCTTATTATAGTGCATAAACTCTGGTCCCAGCACATAAACACATCATTACATATTAGTTTCTTATTAGGTTTTTATTTTGTAATGTGTTTACAGCATTGGTGTTATCCATTTAGTCAAGTATGAATCACTCTCACAAAGATCAGCTTTCTGGTGCTGACAGTCCCACCTGGCAGGCAGCCTTGGTTTTTTAAAACTGAACTTGGAGTGTAAGAACGTATTCAGCATTCAGTGTTTACATTCTCCCTTGCAGCATATTTTTGTTCGAATATTGGAATCGGTAGACATTGCTTTCCCCTCCAATCTGTGCCTGTCTTCCGTTAGCTAATACGTGAATGCAGAACTACAAATATTGGATTGAGATCGAGAACATTTGAATTCCAGTCTGATCAATATTTGCATTCTTACCGCGTTGTGCTCAGATGGTGATAGCTAGTTCAGACAAATTAGAATTGAGAGTAATTCCCAAAAAAAAAAAAAAAATCTGAAGTGAAAACATGAAATTTAAACTATCTGCACCGGGTTACACTTGCATGTCAGGATGAGCGCATGCACAGGAACAGCAAAGAATGTTTCATTTAAACGGGATCGTAAATGGATCAGGATACAAGAAAGCCACCTCAGACTTTTATCTCTGTTGGCTCCTCCATGACCTTTCATACTGCATTTTTTTAATGTACAGCCGGACTAACTTTAAAGCCTGCTCAGTCGTAGGACAATGCCCTTACCTCAGATAATCTGCTCTGAGTCTTCCATAAACCTCACTTTATTAGCTCATACACAAGGATCATCCTTGTGGAATTAGAGCAAAGTTAACCGTGACAATTTAGACTCCTTCAGAAATCCTGACAGTAAATCACACACTGTGTAAAATGCAATCCACGGTTGTACTGCATGTGATAAAATAATCAGGCAAATTCAGTATGAAAACCACAGTTATATAGTCAATATTTTGCTGTGTTCTCTCTTTTCCTGCCTGCCCTTCTCTGACGGCTTGTATTAATTGTTAGCACTGTATCAGAGCCACAGGCAGGGGTTAGGCAGGTGATCCCTGAAGGAGGTGGAGCTGGTCCTGCTTCACACAAAATCAATTCTGGCCTTTGGTGTTGGCAAGCCAGCGGGGTTGGGGGGTGAGGTGGGGGAACACATGTCTGACACCTCCTGACTTTTTCATGAGGTACTGTTTGAAGTTTTAAACCCCCACAGAGGATTCTTGGGGCGATGAATATAAAAGGGGGTACAGCTTAAAGCTTGGGCACATTATCATCAGTGACGACTGTTACCCAGTTTGATGGTGGAAAATGAGAAAAAAATCAAATGAGCATTTTTATATAGCACAGTACATCATGACAAACTCAAAAGTTTTTATGAAGACCTTGAAGAAATCCAAACAATGCCACATTTTGAAGTGGGTAATTTATTTGAATATCAACACAGTGGTTCTTTAATAATTGCGTGCACTCTGTCATGATGGACTTCCTTTCATCGTAAGCTCTTCTTAAGCAGTCCTTGTGTTGAGTGACTCTGTTCTCTCTTGGTTCACGCGGTACGGCGGGCACAAAGAAGAGGAGCATGACCTCAAAGCATCTTTTGTTGAA
>OMKZ01001714.1:14357-39736 GCA_900302535.1 Neoniphon sammara | reverse complement strand
GTTGAAGAGGCAGCGGAGGGCGGTGGCGAGGATTCATGTGATGGGGTTAGGAGGTGTGGTAGGTAGTGAGGAGGGTGGGCTGACAAGGACAAGCTTGAATTCTGCAGTCCCGGTGGTCTTGTCTTTTAGCTATTCTTTGAAATAGCTCGACTCTGCCACACACCACAGAAGCTCTTGATATTAACGTGTTCATCTCCCAGTATTGAAAAGTGATTATTAGCATGATAGAATTCTTTTTAAAGATTAATACAAAAACTTGAGGACAGTGCAGCCCTGGAGGACAAATAGATAGTTTTATACAGAAGGAAAGCAAAAGATGAATTATTTTGCCAAGGGTAATTTTTTTTTTTTTTTTTTTATCATACAGTAACTGACACACAGTATGTTGAGCAGTGCTCCAAATCCTAAGAAGTGTCAGTTGCTGGTGCTAGTCTCATGAAAGTGCAATGTCCTGGATCTGGTGGCACTGCCATATAACTGCTGTATAAATAGATTCCTATGACAGAGCCATTCATCTCCAGCCATGAACACATCAACATTAAAAGACAGCTCGCCGAGACCTCTGTGCTTGTTAGGGCCAGATCAGCAGTCCAGATGCCCAAGATGTAAACTCATGAAGGGAAGATTAATTTATCTGTCATCCCTGCCTTTGACAGTAGTTATAAATCTGATTTAGCTGTTGAGCAGGGGCCACGGAGAAGGGCAGTTGGACATTAAGATTTCAAAGGAGTGATATCAAGCGAACTAACTCATGACTCATGGGCTGCCAGAAATGGGTCAAAAGTTCTAGTGGAATGTATGTGTGGTGCAATGTTTTGCAACTTCAGGAAAAAAAAGTCCTCCTGCTCATCTCCTTTTCCTTGTGTTATTTTCAAAATGGCGGCAGTCATGTGAGATGCCCTGGACGAAAAGCAAGCACAGGGTGTCAAAGGAGCTATTTACTGGTAGATTGATGGGAACAGGCGATACGAGGTGGTCACATCCTGTGACCATCTGCACAGGAGTCATGCTAGTTATTCAGATCGGACACAGATGCTTGGGCATAACATGAGCCTCTATGCAGATATTTGGATGCGTGACAAAATGTTTATTGCCACAGTTCATGGAATGTCAAGTGGATTCTGACTTGCCAGCATTTTCTACAGGTTCATTTGTATTTTTTGCCAACACTGACAGCCTATAGTATTATTGGTATTCTTTGCTCATGTATGCCTGATAAACATTCAGAGTTATGATGTCCTGATATTTCTCTTTTCTTGAAATTAACTTCATCTACTTATTTTCTAATTTTTAGCATTCTATATACTGCTGTGCTGCTGGCTCTGGCAATGACAACCTCTTCCTATTTTCACACTGTTTTGGGGAATGTTCACTTTCTTTATTCGTGACTAAACCTATCAGAGGGTTAAAGAATCTTTAAGGCATTTGCTGACACTCAAATTACTCTGTGCATAGCACACTGCTTTAAGATGCTTAAGGTGGGGATAAAATGTCATACCACATTAAACAGTTAAATGACCTGATCACAGCCATGTGTAGGTGTTTGTGTGGCTGGGAGGGGCGACACATGATGATGAATCCCTTCCTTTGAAGCCGATCCTTTTCAGCGCGTCCGTGTCGCTTTCACTCAAATGAAACCGCACTCTTTGTACGGTAAACAGCAACAAAGGATGAATAGGGTTTTCCGAGAGTGTCTACCAGGGCATTGTTATTGAGCATATGGATGTCAACTGAAAGGACACTGAATACACTGAGAAATCCTATATGCCTTTTACATAGCTGGCCAGTGTAGTGTGCTGCTTAAAAACAGCAGTCATTTTTCATCCTCAGCTGCAGTAATGTACTCACTGTTAATATCGAACATTTCAGTGGTCTCCCCTTCCTCCTAAATCCCCATACATTACAGTACAAAGTAAGTCATAACATACTGCTGACTTAGTGAACCTAATTACTTTAATGATGGCATCAATTACTCCAGTGGTGAGGTTTGGCCACTGTGGCCTGTTTTCCCGGTGCTATGGCACTGAGGACAGTGAGAATTTCGACATGTCAAAGCGTCCAGGGCCAGAAACAGAATTAATGGCCGGCTGCCTGTATCCAAGGTCCTTCAGCAGTAATTGCAAGCAGAATCTGACTCTATGATCTCAGCAGCGGTATGTGCTATGCCAAAACAGCCTGCCTTTTGACAGATTGCCTTCCTGCAGTAATAACTTAAGCATGTTCGTCCTCTCAAATGAGACTGTGCATCCCTCCCACAGCACAAAATAGGAGCAATGATTTCTTTCCATCTCCTACAAAATATATCTCGGCATATATTTTCCCGCTTTGACAGATCTCTGTTGAAATCATTTTTTAGTTTGCAACACCTGCTTTCTTGGCAGGGCTGCTTAACCCACTGCGGGCCGGTGTGGGGAAATGAAATGCTGTGATTGTTTTGAATAAAAGATGTAATATTCATGTCTTCCTGCTATACAGCGTAGACCCAAAGAAGTGCTTTTAGGGAGTCACGCTATAAGCTTCTTCAAGCCTTTGAAAGTTGTGGTGGAGTCACTGTTTTAGGAGTTCTACTGGGTAGCCTTCAGGCTTGTGCAGGAAGAAATCCCACTGTGGTTCTCGCTCATTCTCTCAGGTGATAGTTTGTGTCCAGCCCGAGGACAGAGGGACTCCTATGTGCTGCTCTGTGGTGGGTTGTGTTCTCTGGAGCAGTTAAAAGCCTGGCAGCTCCACCCCATGACTGTCCAAACACAGTTGACTCTAGGCATCCACATCAAACAGGGCTCTCTGCGAAGCCCATTGGAAAGTTAACCACAGGGTGTTGAGCTTATTTATTTATTTTCCACATATAAAAATGTGTCAGGCTGCAGCTTTTATATTTCTTTAACAGACATTTGCTCATTAGCGTTTGTAATTTATGGACCTAGGCTGTATTTCAAGAGCCGTTTTGACATTGCACCCGGTTCTACTCAGCTTTGCTGGATCAAGTCGAAAAGCGAGACTCAAAGTGAGTAACAAGAAAAGACAAGTTAATGAAAGATCCTTTCAGTTTACTCTTCAGTGGCGCTCACAACGGACATGTCAGAGCAAAATGAACTTTCCCAGCAATGTGTGTTTTAGAGAGCATGCAATGCAATCTCTAATTCATCCTGCCTTGAAATACTTCTACATTGACGTTCGAGGGTGGATGCTATGTGAAAATGTAAATAAACTTTAGAGGAGCTTTGGGTCAGTGTGGAATGAAATTTATAGTTTTGGCATTTACTCTGCAGTCATCATTCATCCCCCTGTCGTGAGCAGGGGCCTTGATCAGCAGAGCCTCCGTTGGCCCTCAGATGACCTGCAGTCTATCTGACCAGCTGTGGTTCAGATGCCTCAGTCAGAGATGTTCGCATTACTGTAATAACTGAGACCATTAACCCCTTCAGCACGAAGACAGACTCAACGAGGCTTCATCTCCCTGTGACTGTCCTATTCCAGCGCTGGCAAGAAATGAGTTTAAGCATGAGATATGGCCTCATAATTCGGATCTTTGGGGTAAACATTGAAGAGGAAAAAAGATATGCTCAGTGTAGCCTAGAATATAATGGATTTGGCAGCCGTTCAAAACTCTACAGGGTACGCACACTATGTAACAGAATGTGCAGCTCTGCAGAAGCTAAATCAAAGCCTAATAATGGGAAGGTGGCCTCTAAGAAAATGCAATATATATTAAATGTCTCCAATAAAGGCAGCAATCACATAATTGTGTCATGTAAGCTTTTCCATCATTTGGACATAACAGCACAGTTATAGTAGTTTAGCTTCACCTGGGTGTAACTACAGCATAACAGACACATGTAGTTTTATATAACCCCGCAAAAAATATAATGGCATTTATTGACTGAGTGTAATGTCAGCTTACTATAACAAATAGCTTTGACTGTCAATGCTAATGGCTGCAGTATCAGGCATAAACGAGAATGAGCTCTCACCTTAAACACTTCATTTAAGAGAACAAAGCCACTTGCTGTTTTGCCTCCTTTTTAACAGGTGAGTGCTCCAGCTATTAATTTGTGGAGGGCCACCTACTTTAATTGGTCTTAATCTGGAGTGAGTGGCTTTGATCTCTCTGACAGTTTGACTGCATTAGCACGAGTGTGCTGGCTAATCCTTTGCGTAGCTTGTTCTTTTGGCACAGCCAGAGGCCTGTCCAACGATAATATGTCAGCTGAGGGATAAGCCCTCATCAAACAACCAGGTCTAAGCTTCTGGAAAATGGGGGTTGAAGGGCCACCATCATGCTGTGGCTTCAAACAAAGATAGAGACGTAAACCAAACACTGGCTTGTACAGAGTACTCTTAGCCCGCTCTTATACTGCCAGCCCTTAGACCAAATCTCAAGAGCGACATTTTGAAAGTGAGCGATTTCAAGGTTCGTGTCCTTTTCACAAACATGTCGTTGTGTTTCTGTTTTCCATGTCTTATGACCAGTGTGCAGAGATTTCCTGCTTCATGCACTACTTTATGATAATTACTCTTAAATTGTCAGCTTACCCCAAGTGAGCCCTGGGTGCTACAATGAATTCTTTATTCCCAACCATACCATCATTGTCCGTACACACTGCATACTAATCCGCATGTCTGAACAATGATTTTGTCTGTGCTGTGTCATCTTATAAGGAACTAACAAGCATCTGAAGTGCTTGTCCTGAACTCAAGTTGAACCCTCATGAATTATGATAACCATCTTACAGGCAACAATATCTGCTTTCAGGAAAGGAAGAGAAAGATAGTGTTTGAAATGAGGAAAATAGCATCACTTGTGCTTCCGTAGAGATGATATCTCGCATCATAGAGCTTTACCTATCAAGGCTGGTATATAATCTTGACTTGAGTAGAGCTTTTGTTTTATAGTTTTGCGTTGGAGGAATGTTGGCCAATCAGTTTTCAGGGTTACATGCAAAGTGCAAAGTACATCAATTTATACTTATTTAAAGAGGAAAGGCAATTGAGTTTACCAAGAATAACATAGTGATAACAATGTCAGAATCATTCTGTTTGTCCTCTCCCATCTACTGCCTGTGAGGATCAATATTTATTTGACCTTTTTGTCATTGAACTGCAAAGTAATCATTTGGATGTATTGCATTATTTAGTTTGGGCCCTGATAAAAGCAAGCTGAGGCTATGCATTCTAAATTTTTATAGTTCTTTCATATTACATTACAGTTTACGTTTATCCTGAGTGACTCACACTGAGTCATATGTCTGTATTTATAGTTATCTTCTTTCAAAGGGTATAGCCTGTGAGCTATGAGCTAACCACAAACATTTCATGTATAGAATTTAAACTGACCAATAAAATTTAAAGATTTTCTTCATTGGTCTTATTTACATTTTGAATTGTTGGACTGGGTACTTATTTAACCCTGAAATTTAACTGAGCTTTTGATACTTACAACAGCTAAATACAAGACTTGAATGTATTTTGTTTGTTCAAATTTGTATATATTCAAAAGTTTAATTTGGATGATCAAGGAAATGATATATAAGATATATAATAGTAATATTTTAATTGTATCAGATCACTTTACGCCTTAGATTTCAGTAAAATACCCCATCTTTTACTGACCAAATCTCTTCACCTCAATGCCTTAGGACCCTGGAGGCCACCTGTAAATAGTCATCTGGTTTCATTTGTATTTGCGGCCATTTGGCCGATCTGTCATCCATCAGAAAATAGGAAAAATATTTGGTACGCTGGGGACACTATTGGAAGGTGACTCGCCAGTCATGGGCACAAGGTAAAGATTAATCAAATGTTATGTGTACTATCACCAGCTGGCAGCACCAGCCTCTAAGCCTTTGAGTGAGTAAGTCCACAGAGAGACCCGTGGCGCAGCTGAGTTTGTCTTGTAAAAGTGCAGCTGTCCAAGACATGACAGCTACAGCATTAGCAGGGCCATTAAGAGGTGTAGAACATTTCCAGGGAAACCATTTGAAAAATGACAACCCCCGGCACTGCTGAGATATTAATTATATGCAGCACCCATGGAAAATAAGCGAAAACAGTTGGTAAGACAAAAGATGCCTTGTTTTCTCACAAGATGCCTTGTTATTGCATTAAGCATTTAATAAGCAGCAACACCAAAAAGCTACAGTATGCCAGTACCAAACATTTTTGAAACATAGATGAGTGGAATCATTAGTTACAAGGCATTATATTTCTAAAAGAAAGGAGAATTCAAATGGGGCTTGGGGATTAGAGGTGGCTTTTGAGTAGAACAGGCTTTACAAGTAACCTTTTTTTATGTTTCCCAGACAGGAAATAAAAAAGACAAGTAATGTGTTCACCAAAGTTATTTTAGGTAAACACTTTATCACACATTAGAAAATATGCTAATAATCATAACGTTCTGGGTTCAGATCTAGAACAGATCAACTGTATGACCAATTCATGCCGTATCAATACCTTCAGTGTGAACTTGTGAGTGTTAAAGGTTCTTAAGTGTAGAGAGGCAAAACACACTCACAGCTTTAAACTTTCAACTTCAGTAACACAATGTATAGTACTAGAAAACTAAGGAGTCTGGGTGCTGGAGATTTACAGTGTCCTCTCTGTTATTAGTCTGTCAGGTATTGATCTTCTCTTGGCTATTAATCCATCTCATGTTATTTGCTGTTGTGAGTGTGCTGTGAGTAGGAAAGCTTGAAAGCAAAATAAAAAAAGTGCTTGTCAGGTATAATTGATAGAAACATACTGTTCAGTTGTGCAGGTTGTAAAGTTGACATAGAGTTTTGCTGTAAAAGATGAGTCATTTACCTCTAAATCAGCATCATAAAGCCGCTCCCAGCTCGATCGGTGAAGCTATGAGTGAAGGGATGTGGAGGTCAGGCGGGAGCTGGCCTTGCTTTGGCCCTGTAGGAGGAAGGGCGTACAGGATACGGTACTCAATCACAGAATAAAGATTAGTCAGTTTACATACGAGTTATTTTCATCCCCATACACAGAAAGTGGTTTCATAATGACTAAATCCGGCCATTCCGTTAATTGGGGATTAATTTGCCATGTTTTCAGTAAGTTGGATGCATTAACTCGGATCCAATGAGGTACCTTCTAATTAAAATCACAACTCCCTGAGAGTGTTATAATTCCCATAAGAATATAGTCCATTAATTGGTCATAACTAAACCCTGTGTAAAGGGTTGATTACAGTGATGGTGGTGAGCCTGGTAAGAACGGTTTAAACTCGGGAGCTATTGCATATGCCGGAGCTATTGCATGTCCTCTCCTCAAGGGAATGAGAGGAACTGATGATGGCCACATAATATCTATTCACAGAGCCTCATAAATAAAGAGTTGCCCCTCGGTGCAAACTATGTTTATTATAGCCGCCTGAACCTTCATGCCGGCCCTTGGAGTTACTTATGCAGATAAATGCAGCACCATTCATCATCACTTCTATTCATAAATAGCCAATAACTCATCTCTCTCCATATGGAAGATTAGACCTTGGAAATGTGACTTAAGCACAGGAAGTATTCCGTTCATGAAAAACATGAGTGATCACACAGAGCGATCTCCCTTTTACTCATTATATCTTATTCCACATGTCATTTCCTTGCTCACCTATCATCTACAAGGCCCATAAAGAATGGTAAGGGAAGCTTCTCGGTGGTATGCTGACTGAGAGCAGATGAGGTGTTTTTTTTCCTACTGTAGTGCGCTGGTTTGCAGAGAAGGGGCCACAGAGGTGCATAGACTGATGAGAAGGGATGATATATGTAGCGCCTGTGTCCCAGCTCTCCTCTGGCCCATTGTCATTAATCACGGCCATTAGGCTCCCCACCACCACCACCCGCCTTGTCTGCGCCCAGCCATCACAGCCTCCCTTTTGTCTCATATCCATAAAGGGAAAGGCCTAATCCTTTCACCTCACCTCCCACTGCAGAAATAGAGGGATGCTAAAAAGGGTACTAGCATGTGTTTTGGGGAATTAAAAGTTATAATTTATCTCATAATGCCCTGGAAAGTATTCTGTTACTCTTCTTCAGAGGTTTCTGAGGTTAAATACTGTATTAAAGTGCGAGTGTCTTTTCCACATTCATACAGATAGACAACCAGGGTATGAAATGTGTTATATTAGAGCATGCACATGTTATCTTTGGATTGAGTGGTCCTGTTTTGATCAAAGCGTTCAATTTGCACATTATCATGTGGTTGTCTTGGCTGTGTTGTGCGTGTCCTGTGTGGTACAAGCTAATCAGCAGTCTATGCCACTCTCTTCAGCAGAGTCCTCACATCGTTAAGTCTCTCCGTCTCTCGCCCCATCCTCCATGTCATCAAACCCAAGAGGTCTGATATGATAATATGTGTGAACTGAAATGTGAAAGCAATTCATATCACTTTCCAAGGGCTTTGAATGTTTGATTTGCATAACTAGAGAAAATGATATTAGATGGGCATATTGATTTAATTTCATCCTAGAGCGCTGTTAATTATGGTATCATAAAAGTGTCATCTCTTTATTATCGGTTTCAGAATGGGGGTTGATGGCTGGTGTTAGCGAAGAGCTTGCATTGCTATGGGAAGCCTATCGTCATGATAATGTCTAGCATAATTTCACATTATGAGCCTGGGTCAGGATGCACCACAGATATGGTTTTGTACTGTGGTATCGTCTTTGATCAAAGTTCTTTGACTTTAAAGCTGGATTAGCTGTATCTGTTTTTGCTTTAATGCACACCCAGTTGTTTAATATTGGATGAATATTTCTTCTCAATGCCCCGTTCTGGATGTTTTCCTTCTGCTTTGCTTCACATGCTTTGCCTCCTGTGTACCATTGATTTGATTTACTTACCAGTTTTAATAGTATTACATGTTTTACATCACATGACAAGACTAGCGGTGCATTTGGCTTTCAAGTCAATGAGTAACATGTGTCTTGTATATGGTTTTTGTGTGTGTTTTCATATCATAAACTGAAATATGTATGGGATTATGGTATGTATACCATCCTTATATACCTTTCCTATGCATAGCTTTGAAAGCACTTATACCCAGTTATGTTCACTGTGAGGATGTTGAACAAATGAAGTATCCCCCTCTGCTTCCAGCTGAATTCAGATCTTTACAAATGGATTCCCTGAGTGCAATTTATCTAAATGAACAGTGATCATTATTCTAGATCTACCCCATCCTTAATGCTGGAGCACTATTGAGCAGATATCTCTTTAAACACAGCAAATAGGTGGTCTGGGCTGAAGGAAGGCTGAGTGCATTCATTACTTCTCTTCCCTCTCTTTTTTTCCTCAGGAACACAAAGCAGTGCATAATGTGCAATCTGATAAGTGTTCTCTTGCGCGAGCCAGGCCCCCCCTGTCCTATACATCACTGGCCGGCTCAGCTGTGGTTTGCGAGAAGAGAACTCGGGGATTGGTGTGGCTGAAGTTGATGAATAGGCCTGTGAGGGTGAGAAACTCCAGGGCCAAGCTGTAGGTCCATCCCCATGGCATGTGATGCTGATTGGCTTTGTCCTGTGCGGCCGCTCTGCAGAAGCGGACATTAAGATTAAGTGATGCTGTCGTGTCGGGGAGCAGTGCACTGCATCATCCTGGGGAAGAGACAGCTGCGGTGGTTAATCCTTCATCACCAGGGGAGCGCTGCCAGAGCAGAGATATACAGCCAAAGATAACCCTCCATAACTTCTGCTAAAGATCAGAAACTTTGAGTTCGCATCCATCTGTCCTCAATCCTCACTTAAAAATGAGAAATGAGCAGAAATGGTGCTGCAGACAATGGGAAACAAATGGAGCAAACAACCTCAAGATGAGGTGAATGTTTTAGTCAGAGGTAATCCTTGTCTAACTAACAGTGAGTAAAAACCGGTCATTGTACATGGCTTCTGTGAGACGAGGGAGAAGAAACAAGGGCAGGCAAACAGAAACCCATTTATACGGCTTCTGCAATTCCTCTCGTGTCACCGGCTAACTGACAGAAGTGTACTTTATCACACATTCAGGGTTGTGGGAATTCTCAGTAGATGGAAAATCTAGTTTAAACAGAGAAAAAGCCACTCAGGGCAAAGCTAAAGTAGTCTGTATTTATGTGTCTGTGCATGGCGTCAGCATATTTTAGACTGCTGGGTTTGCATGTTTGTTGTTGGTTTGATGTAGCTGTCGTGACGTGATGGATGAGCATCATCATGTAAAGAGTAAAAGGAAAGGTCTAAGCTTTCAGAGGAGGCCGACATGTTTTATTGCCCGGGATGGCCTGAAAAGACATTACAGTGGGATCAGTCTGTTTCTATCCGTTTCACCCTGTCCACTGCCCGAAGCCAGCCTGTTTGAGCTATGCCATTTACATTTTCATACCACTTGCACAACCATGTTTCTCAATATGGTAATTTCCTAGAGAAAGCCTCTGAGATCCTGTGGGATGATATATTTGGTATGGCTGAGGCATACCTGCAGAGAGCACTTGTGACAGTGACATATTAGTTATGGTGTCTCTTGGAATCTGATAACTTCAAATTTGCCACCTTGTTAAGTTTTGATTTATGTGATACCATTTCACTAAAGTAATTGGCCTGGCCTGTTGTAGAAAATAATCAGCCTCTCCGCAGAACAAATGCTGGGCCATGCTAATGAGGCAGCCAGAGTGTTGAACTGATGCTGCAGACTGACAGTTATTAATGATTGTTATGATATACAGACGAGTGTAGATTGGACGGAGTTGGGTGAAAAGTGACATTTAAAAAATACGGCATATTGGGAAGTACTAATGAAGTAATATACTGCTAGGAAAACAATCATGTGCGTTGTCAAGGCAATGTGTAATTACCCAGCAGCCACCCTGACTGGCTGTTTGGCAGGCTGGCGGGGGAGAGCTGAACAACCTGCCCAGTAATGGATGGAGCTCTGCTGGCAAGGGGCTAAAATGCACAAGGCAGTGACAGAGGAGTACAGATTGATGAATTAATTGGGTCTTTCTTGGGACATAAGGGGAACCGCTGCGGCATATGCTCAGCTTGTTACTTTGGAAAGTCTACTGACCCTGAAAGTGAAGCCATCCCATGCAGGGAGTTGTGGCTTTTTTTATTGCTCTTTTTTCCTGGGGGGTTGGACTGTGCCGACTAAAGTGTACAGTCATTTGCAATTTGTTAGTTTTCTAATGTGATAAGCAGGACAGAGTCAATAAAGCACTGTACTAAAAAGGCCAAAGCAGCACAAATTCCCTTTATTATCAGAACATCTCCTTCAGTGGTAGGCATTGCCCTCTTCTTGCCTCAAAATCATCTACCTATCATGTGAGTTGGTGAAACATGCCATGGGGAAGATTATATCATCAGAGTTATTCAGTTGGATCTAAACCAAAGACACGGATGGTGAATCACATTAAAATGAAGCCACCGTCACCGTCCCTTTGATTGGTCAACCAGATTGTCTACCCGCAGCCACTCTGAGAGGTTTACACATAGTTGCCGTTTCATCAAGGCGTTGCGACACCCCTATGTCAAACCTCTCAAATGTTCTTACTTAACGTTGACTCCTGCTGAGTGCGAATGAAAGTTCACACAGCTGCTAACTGTCACTGTGGTCTTACTTCAGCAAGCGCCCATTGGCTGCGATCACTCCCCCTTGCTCATCTCCCATCAAGCCAGTGCATTAGGGCCGACTGCCGACCGCATCAGTGGGCCTCCTTGGCCCAGAGAGAGTCCCAGGCCCATCACCATGAATTAAACGAGAGGGTTTGGTAGTGGTGCTGCTTTTGGTGCCACTGAGCATTACACTGACACAAATGCTGAGGATCTTTGTCAGCTATTATTTCAATACATGAGTGTGTGGCGCCTTGTCCATCCCATTTTCTTTGAAGCTCACATAGCCTCCTCCTGCTCGGAATGACTCCCTTTGAAGTAATAGTACAATGTCTTGGATACTGATGATGTCTTAGCTCACCGTTTGGTTGTCTGTGGTCTTTATAACGTTTTTTTCGTCATAATATGAGTTCGGGCCTTTTTATTAAGATTGATTTGATAGTCTTGGCTCTCTAACGATTTAATAAATCTTGGCATTGTATCTTTATTGTCCAATTTTTGTTGCTTTTTGAAGCAGTTAACCCCAACAGATCTTTAAGTAGGCCTACTGTTATTGGAGCCCTGAAAAAGAATATTTCCAACCACTTTTGATGTCATACTCTACAGTACATGGCTTTCCTACTTCCCTTCCCTGCCCTTTCTCTCTACTCTCTTTCTCCCCCCTCTTTGTTCCATTTTTACACTTATCAGAAGAGACAGGTGAGTTAGTGCACGCTCAACTTCAAACCAGCGTAATTGTTTTTCATACGGAATGAGAGCCGTGGACTAGACATGGATTGTAGAGGAACAACAGGACTGATTAGCGGGGGTTAGATTTGCTTGCTGGACCATTTTGACACCTGTCTCCCTGCTTTCCCTGAAAGCTGGACCTGATCCCTCTATACTGTCAGTCACATTGGTGGGTAGAAAGAGAGAGAGGATATGAAAGATAATGGATTGAATAAGAGCGGTAGACTTTTTTCCCTTCACTCAAGGCCATCATCACAACTCTTCTTGAAAGTCTCCATGATGGAGCTGTCATACTGTACTTACGTTGTCTAAGGCGACATTCTGGAGAGGATTCAGTTTAGGGGCAATTGATTCAGATGACTCCCCTATTCAAGTTGTGTAGTCAGAGTTGTAATAGCATTTTGAAATGGGTGCTGCAGTGTCAGTGAGGTAATGCAAAAGTTTGTTGAATGCGCTATTCACTCTCATAATACATTACAATATATTACACCGTTTTAATAAAATCAATATTAGGCATATTTGAAATTGTGTTGAATAATTGTATATCCATGTGTTCTAGAAAAGTAATGTACAATATTCATGTGCAAAATATGCATCCCATCTGGCTGCATCTTGTTTACAGAACACAGTGGCAGCTTGGGGTTATTAATCATGCTTGTCTTAATTACCCCGTGTAGCTGCTCCATCCCCAACTCCGAATTTGACCTTTTTTCTGGATCCTTTTAAACCATTAATCATGCAACGATCAACGCCAGACATAAGAGTAGGTTGCATTGCATTGCATAAGTTGCTTATGGGTGCACATGGTCCAGTTGTAAACTTAACTTTTAAGTTGAATATCTGCTATCTGTGCTCACTTCTGCACATCTGGTTTTCCTCTTTACTACCTGAATTTAATAAAGTAAAATTAAAGTTTCAAAGTCAAAAGTTTAATTATAGCCTATTGTGACAGAAAGTCTTTTATCTGTTTCTTCAAAATAAACATAGTTGGCTCAGTATGCCTGGCTTGGTAATGTGTCTTGATTTTCGTGAATTAATGAGCTTTGACATTTTAGGAGACAAATAGTTCTTTCTCTAAGTACAATTCCTGGTTTCTCGCCATATGGCCTGAAGCAGAGTCACTCCTAACGTTAATCTGACAGGTAAATGAGAGGCTGTGTGTGGTCTATCTGTTGACGAGGGACAGTTTAGACCTGTGGGCTTCAATGTCCTTGCCAGAAAGTCAATACAATTTACTGAGAAGTCTTAACCCAGGCTATGGCTTATCGTTGAAGAAAACAGTCATCTTTTCAGCCAATTTTTATTTGTCACCACCTCCCTGAAGATGTTGAACATTCATGTAATGAGATACTGCCATCTTTGAACAAATGATTGAACAACCACCCAATATACTGAGGAAAGATGCATGAAGAATAGTAATGAAAGTTGCTTTTGTCTCAAGAAATAGCTTTTTATTTAAAAAAAAAATACATGTCTGATGACCTGGAAAGGTGGACTCCTGCATTGTTAAGCTGCTAAAACTCTCAAAAGAATATTAATGCTTTCAGGTATCACCTCTACTGGCTTTTTTTTTTAATCTGAAAATTATACCATTTATCATTCAAGTCAAGCAATGGCTAGCTTTTGCATCACACAGTGCAGTGCTGTGATGTGAAGGAGAGTTCCCTTTTACACTCTGCCTCACCTCCAGTCAGTTAAACAGATGAACTATTGCAGGACTAAGATTAAACAGTAACTGGAGGTGCCATAGCACAATGTGAATGGGGCCTGACAGACATTTTATCAGTAAACCAATTAACATGATTTATGGTTGGGGGTAACCATGAGACTTGCCCATAAATACAAAGGGCTGGCTGAACAGCTCCTTCTAAAGGGAGATGTTATCAGACCCCTCTCGATTCCGCTTTGCTGGCATGGAGTCAGCATGCATTTGTAAATGCAGCTACTGTGCATGGAGGGCCTCTCCCCCAGTGGGTCAGGAGTTCAAAGCCCAGTCTGAAGAGTTGAAGAGTGGGGCGTGAACTCCCGACCCCCCCCTAATGTAGCAGGGCAAGCACTGGAAAACCAGTTCTTATCTGGCCTCTCCCACCCAGGTGCTTGTCTCCATCCATCCACCCCACTAGGTGGAACATTGCGGCAAACTAATTTTAGGATACCCCACGGGGCCAAACCAGGAAATACCTGCAGAAATGATTTAGGAGATCATAATCCCTTAAGATTCAAATGTCAGAGTGTTTTTTGAATAATTCAGTAGGTTCAATGAGAAGAACTGAGATTCAAAGCGGGTGACATATTTCTGTCAAGCGCACTCTAAAGGTCTGACACATGCTTCAGTTCGCCAAATATTCGCTCTCAGGTTGTGTGAAATTTTGTTCTTTCTCGTGAGTTCAGGTACTGTGTTTGCTCGGGAAAGATTTACTGTTTCCCAAAAACGTGTTAATTGGCTTCTGTCTTTTCTAGGTGATGTATTGTTTCTAATAATACAGTCAGAGATCAGTAGTTAACATGCGCTGTCTCAGATGTTGGTGAGAAGTCTTCATTTTGACAAAAGCAAAGCTGACAAGTGGGTCTGTGTCACGGCACTGTCTCATTTTATATAGAAGATAGTGGTGAAATGTTAAGGAAGTACTATCATTCAGAACAACCATTCCATCATTAATCAAGAGGCTCCACTGCATATATTGAGCACATTGTACTTGAATACCTTATTCTCTTCTTTGACTTGCTCAGAAACACTTTATTATACCATATCTTTTACTACTGAAATAGGTGCCACATTTAGGCTTGCAAATGATCTGGTGACATATGAGCCAATGAATTATCACTTTCTTGTGATTGAAATTTACCTTGGATGTATGGCATTTTAAACTAGTGACACTCACTATTATGAGACAGCAGTAATGAGCTTTTTGCTCCTTCTCATGGATCGGTGTGATCTAGTACTTACAATTAAGCATGGCCCAGTGATTCTATGATTAATGTTTATGCAATCCCTAAAGGAGCTGTATGGACATATACTCACATCCCTCAGCATGTTTACAATTTTACACCTATTATCAGGGCAGATGGAGCGCTCCATTTACAGTTCAGTAACCTTTATGACAGTGGGCTCTCTCATCAGTATTTTATTTTCTGTGTAACACTCCAAGTCATCTACAAATGTCAAAATGAAACAGGCCCATGAAATATTCAGCATCAGCTTTTGAAAAGAATGATGCGCGATGATTTAGTTAAGGGGGTCTTGCTCTCACGTCTCTTTTATGAGAGCTTTTAATTTTTATTGAAGGACAGTACTAAGTAAATGGTTCCTCATCTAAGGGAGATTAAATTGTTTTATACAATTTACAGAAACATAGGGGCATGCAGGACAAAGGCCTGAGATGTTCTTTACAGCACATGTCCTCTCCATAATGTGATAGGAGGTAGTGGCGCAGAGGGAAATGAGAAGTAAGGAGGATGTGTTTCTTTGCAGACACATGTAAATCAATTTGTATTGATCCAAACATTACAGCCAGCAGCTCTGCACATTTATTGATTAAACAATTAGATAACTGCTGGATCTATCCAAATAGAAAATGATATTTGATTTAGCTAAGTTCTGCCAGTCATCTGTGTTCATACTTTGGTGTTCTGTGCCCAGAACACCAATTTTATAGGACATATGCGTATCTCTGATATATCATGTAGGGAATACATGGTGGGGCTCTTCTATAAATTCAATGAATATTGAGAATGTTTATAAGCATGGTTATTGTTGGGCAGCATTGTATCTTGTGTTTTTATTGTTCACTCTGGTGTTTGATTCACTACTGCAGCACTGCCTTACTCTCACATATCTTTCAGCTCTTTGTCTGCCTTGTGTCTTTTTTCCACTGTCTTTCAAAGTTTCAGAGGGCCAGTAAACCATGGCTTTCAATTCCCCTGCTCTGGTGTTTTCACTCAGGAATAGGAGTGATGAGCAAACGGTTTCAGACTCAATCCTTGAGCAAAGGGCTGTGCTGACAGGGATTATTATTTATTTGTCATGGTGGATGTAATAAGCTGTAGATACAGGATGGAGGGCCTGTGATTTATTGCTCTGTCGACCGCCACTAGCAGGACGTGCGCTCTAGCGTGCAGGATGAATACCACACTGTCAGTTCTGTCCATCCGTCACCATCACCTCTCCCAGCGCTCCCTTTTTCACAACCTCCCCATTTCATGCCACAATACATAAACAATCTTTCATTATTTTGATACCTTCTTCTCCATATTTGTTTCTGCACATAACATGGGGCCTTGGTTTTATGTGTCCCATTATTTTGATGCACTAGCTTGAGGTTGTGCTCCTTAGAGTTATTGTAGCGTGGTGTGTGGTTGGCTTTTTTATTGACCTGACATTAAAAGGATCAAATCTCTTTCCATTCACGTTGCGGTGTTTTCCATTCAGCACACACAGATCCTTATTTTCGCATTACATATATTGAATGATGGAATTAGTGTTCTCTAGTATGAGCGATGTTAGCAGCGTGTAAAGCCCCACTCGACTCAAAAAATAAGCTCCTTTTTTTCCGAGAAGTGGGGTTTGCAGTGTCTTAAGCAGTATTTCTCGTCGTTGTCCACTAGCACCGGACACTGGAAAGGTTGTACTCCATGAAATTATGGCCGTATTTTGGTACAGCTTTTAATGTTATTGAGCAGTATCTTACAGAATGGGTGACTCACTTGCCTCTCTATAGGTCATGTAATCTTGTTAAAAGCCTTCATGGTTTTAGGATTATGTTATTGAAGTGTCACTTAATTGGATAAACATTTTTCATGCCGTAAACATACAGTGCTAGCTCCGTTTAGTCGCCGTGGATATTGTTTACACGGCAGGGGATTTGCGTAAGTGGAACTGACTTAGTAAACAGCGGCTCCCACTAGAGGCTTTATGTGAAAAGCAGGCTGAGAGTGAGGCATCAGGGAAAACACTTAGCCCACATATCAGAGCAGCGGACATGTGCTTGGCGAGAGGGAGCGAGCATGTCGGTGACAGCGCTTAATTAATATGAGGAATTGCCTTTGTGTCCGGGTAAACGACTTGAGCAGGAGCCGCTTTGTTGTTTAAGCCCACTCAGCTGAGTGTTTGATGGGGGGTTTTGTGGTGTAAGCTGTAATCTGTGAATAACATTACACCCCTGCATGGGAAGCCCCATGCACTGGGCAGATCAGAGCACACAAATGTTCATTCCAAGGATGAGACTTGATCGTTATGTATCAGTCCTTCCCTTGTCTTCTTTTACCCAAATGGCAGCCTCTTCCTTTTCTCCGCAGGCTCTCAGATGTCATTTTCTACAGCTCAGCTTGGTATCTATCTTATTTATGGGTTCATTTTTCCTCTGCAAATTGTTATTTATGGACTTTTGTTTGTTTTCGGCCATCATTACTAACAATACGGTTAATAGCAATCATTTGTTATCCGGCACTGGTGCTGATGCTTGGGATGGGGGCAGTGAAGTGAGAATACTCATTTGGAGGTTGAGGAAAGCCTTGACAGGGCCCATTTATAACAAGATCATTCTGGAATGTCCAGCCTATTAATAACCCTCCATTGCAGTCTAATTAGCGCTCCCTGATGTATACGACTCTGCATAGAGGAGTCGTGTGAATTTCCCTTGTACAGATCATTGTTGGTCCCATTGCTGTTTCTCTTAAACAGTTGAATCATAGACGCCCGGCTAATGGATTAGCTGAACTTTATTCTACTGCAGTAAATTTGTCTTTGTCCATAGCTAATTGTGTCATAATATATGTTTCAAGCATTACTCATATGTTAGCTTAAGTGCCATTTAGAGCTATTCATATAACATATAAAAGACAAATTAAACTGAGTGGAAATTATATTGAACCAGGGCACAGCAGTCATATTATTCTCGAAAGATCAAGTGTCTGAAAACACTCTTGCCTGTGAAACCTTGGTGTTGCTAACAACCATGCAAGATTGCCGTCTCTCTCTTTCCTCCTCCTTGTCTCTGTCCCTGCCTCTCTCTCTCTCTCTCTCCAAAGTACAGTTGACTTGGAGCTTATCAAGCCATAATTAGTGATACATTTTCTACCCGTGATGTCTATTGATGTATTTGAGAAGAAAAGGCAAATTGAGTTGTAGCCAGGCTGGAGAGCCAATTCTTTTTGAAAATTTTCCCCCTCTTTACCTCCCTGCCTCTCTCAATCTCACCTCATTCACTCTCCCTCTCTCTTTCTCCCTCACTCTCTCTATTGCCGTGCGAGCCCGGGAGTAGTCTGGAGAAATGAGGTGCAGCATTAGTGTTTTTTGCTTGCCTGTGCAATAGAAAACGCTGCACGTCAGGGGCCCCGTCAGCAGATCGGGGAGATGCAGATGGGAGGTGAAAAAGCTCCCTAGTGGCAGTCAGGCCCTGCTCGGATGTGATTGCAGCCGCCAGGATGAAGTCAGCACTGACAAAGTGCGCCCATTGATGGATGGACAAAGCCGGGAACTGGATGTGAGAATGGATGGGGCCAGAGTGGGAACTTAACACAGACAAACAAAATGAAAGACAGAGAGGAATTACCTGCTAAAGCATTCCGGCAATACAAATCCCAGAGCAATTTACTTACTGCTAACTGAGCACAGGAGGATTGTTTGCATCAGTACAAGTGGGCCTGACGCGGGGAATGGCTTTCATTCAGTCGACAGAGGCTGCCTGATTTTACACTATTGTTTTATGATTGCCTGTTTTTCACAAAGAGTCAAATCTATACGTACATATTAAGCGTAAGGGCACACTTTCTCACTTAATCCTACACACACACACACACACACACACACACACACATCACAACTGCACATCTAGGCTGTGTAAAGGAGCTCTAAATCGTCTGTGTGCTCAAGCACAGTTTAATTTGTCGTGCTTCAAAGTGGACCGTAAAACACAAGATACTTTAGGTACCTCATGGCCTGCAGAGAACTAATAACCCCTGAAACTCAGGACCAATAACCTTCCCAAATCCAGGGCCTATGCGGGGGGTAGAAGAGTCAGCTCCCTTGTTGGGGAATGAATTCTCATTACCATTGCACTAGCACTACATTAAATGTCAGTGTTGGTAGTGGATGGGGCCTGGAAGATTAAGACTAATGCTGTTGGCCTCAGGAACTCCGATTAGAACTATTCTCATTAATCAGAGTCTCAGAGATGGAAGCAATTTAAAGCCCTGGTCCTCTCAGAGCAAGGGGCAGGGCAGCACCCTGTCACCGAGTAAGGGGGAACACACTCGCACCCATTCACTATCCCTTCATTATGGCCACCAAGGACATGTGAAGGCCAGCCACCCCTTGCTCCTCACTTCCAATTAATCTGACCATAGAAGCTCCCCTTTCACGCGCGTGCTTGTCGGATCGGGATAGACAAAGCTCTTTTTACTTCATTTTTTAAACTGTGTTTTTTGTACTGGCATGATCCATGAGGAGTATCTTATTATATGTGTCTTTGTATCCATGTTCAAGGTTATCTGC
The DNA here is from genome assembly GCA_900302535.1 of Neoniphon sammara. Taxonomy (NCBI): domain Eukaryota; kingdom Metazoa; phylum Chordata; class Actinopteri; order Holocentriformes; family Holocentridae; genus Neoniphon; species Neoniphon sammara. The sequence goes on along the minus strand of OMKZ01001714.1, from coordinate 19,943 downwards.
TGTATTCACTGGTCAATGTGGATGACAGAGGGGCAAAACAAAGCCCTGAGGTTTAAACTGGATTCAACCTGTGTTTGGTTCTCAATTAGCACCTGTCACAGGAGACAAGCTGCTGGGCACACGCTCTCAGTGACACCCAGTAGATGGCTACCGCGTTGTAAACCGCTGGGGACTGAAGGAGCTCCTCCGTGGGAGTCAATGTATTCTGTAAACAGGGAGGGAAATGGGAGTGAATCTCTCATAAATCTTGTGGTCTAGCGGTATTATTTCCGTCAGCTGACCTTGGCAAGGTTGTAGGATGGGAAGCCTGGGTGGTGGGAAAAAAAAGTGTGATATGATGTATGGGCAAGAGGAGCGAGGGGCGCCATGAATCAGAGCGGCCAGTGATTAGCTGTGAAATCCTACACATGTGAACTCTCTCTCTTTGCTGTTGGTCATCACCCCGACTATTTAGCTCCCGTCTCTCTGTTGATCTGGCAGCTCAACGCCACAGAGTATGAATGACTGAAAGTAACTTCAAACGTGATAATAAATTCTGTTAAGAAAAGGTCAGTAATGTTTCACTGATTAGATATCTCTTTGGGAACAGCACCACATGGATAGAAATATCTCTGGCTGATTAGTTCTTACATGCAGGATGTAAAACAGGGCTATCTAGCACGTTTTCTCTCCCCCCTTTTCTCTTTCAAACAAATACTTATCAACAAGCCATGAAGTAATCAATGGGGATAATCCATCTCAGGGCCTGTCAATATGGTAATGACTCTGTCTCATCGTTATTGCTACACAGCCATAAATCATTCCGTTTACCAGAATGCTTAGCAGCTGTTGCAACAAACCCCTGGTTGTGTGGAATAAAATACTGCCTTTTGTGATTAATGCCTCAGCATTCTGCTGCGCTGCACCTTGATTGTTTTCAGATTTTCTGAAAAAGCCGGACGGATTGTATATCGATAAGTCAAGGGGCTCTAACACAAAGATAGGTCGCAGGTAAATCACTCTCACTTATTCAATGCTCCTTTGAGGCCATTATGCTTTGTAAATGGTGCACTTATACATGTGCTTGAGCTGGACTGATGTTAGAAGAAGAAGAAATGCACACTGATGATAAACAAATAAATTGGCAACATCTTACGTGCTCTTCAGTCTATTTGGAGCCTGATATTAGATTATGTTGTTGATGCTGGCTGTCTATTTTTGTATCTCTTACCTGGTAACAGCTTAAACCTATGCCTAACACTAGTTATGTAGTGAACATTTAATATGCAGGTGCTGTAGTAAAAATGAAATGGTTGTTTGATTGGTTGTTGCTGTTTTAGAGTCATTTAATAAATTGAAGATGCTCAGTTAAGAAGATACTTGTGACCACAGCATGCTTAGTACAGAGAAAAATTATGTGCCTGGATTATTGATGATTTTTGTGCAAGCTTTAAGAATGCCTGCTTTATAGTCACTTATTTGGCCAGCAAACTTAATACTGCACATAACTGATTTGCTGTTGAGCTTTTGTCAAAATTGTGTGCATCTCTTAAGCTCCTAACAGATGTGAAATAGTTTGTGAAGCATTCAAATGGTTGTGCAAAGTCATGCTGCTGCTTGCAGGGCCAAATCTCTGTTTGAACTTAATTTATTTTGGCCTTGAATGCCAGAGAGGCAGGAAGGAGTTACCGACGCAGGCAGAGTGAGGGAAGAAAGACAATTAAAACTGATAGGAGTCGTCACACGAGTGTCAACAGCAGCCAGGATGGAAGCAATTTATTCAACCAATCGTCCAAGTACATGAAGTGCGCCGGTGTTGTGCTGCTGCAGTGGGACGGTGGAAAATGTGATAGTTGTTTCCTCCCTATGAATCACTAGAGGCAGGATGCTCGCCGGACGCAAAGTGGATTGTTCAGTGTCCTGATAACAATTTAAATCCTGTTATGGATAATGCCGGGTAATGCTGTCTTGAAAATTGAACATGACACTCAAGCGATTTATTATCTCTTGTGTTCTTAACCTTGGATATCGGATTGTTTGTCCAACCATATCCTTTTGATGTTCTGGAAAGTGTTCTCTTGATAAAAGCATGAATTTTTCATTGCATGTAGATTGCAGTTGTGTACGAGCAGATAGAGCCAAGTGAGAGAGATGGAGAGAAGATGATATATGTGTCTCAAGCCAAAAAGAATTGCGCTTCATGCCCTTATTCCAGCTGATCCGAAAACACTTTGAGATGTCGCCCAAAGCGGGTGATTTACTGTATTTATCTGTGGTGATATACAGTGGTAGCCTGCTGTGAAAGTTGTTTAATGTTGGAGGAGTTACATCTTTCATGGTGTAATTCACCACATTGTAATTCAAGCCACTGAGACTCAGTCAGACAACATAATAGCTCTTAAGCAGTTGCGAGGGTAAAAATTCAATACCAAATATATCATTTGAAAAAAAAAATCGAACCTTTTTTGAATGAAAGACAATGATTTTGAATGCATTGCCCCTTTAAACTCTTGTCAGTGTCATTCATATGGGAGAATTTGTGGATAACCAATAGTTTCCAGTCCTCATGACCTAGAGGCATGTGCCTGACCCCTCTCTGTTTTGACCCTTCATACTGTAGCCTCTTTTTGTCCAGCTGCTTTTTCAGGCCCAGCTGGTAACGCCAAAAAAATCCACAACAAATAGGCCTCCAGTCAACCCCTCCTCATTGTTGTCGAGAGTTTCCTCCGCCTCTGGTCCTAAACTGACACCAGGGCTGGCCTTTGGTCTGATTTAAGACCCTGGCCTACTGATGACCCTGTTTGCCTCGCTCCTTCCCCTGCTCTATCTCTGGCTCTAGTTTAGCTCGACTCGGGGAAGTGCTTGCTCATTCTCTCCACCGCTCATTAATCCAGCGAACAATGAAAGGCGCTACGCATAAACACTGTTGTGTGTAAATCTTTAATGTAGAGCTTTTACTTTTCTGTCCTTTGTTTTATGAGGCCAGTGTTTTTGTCATAAATGGGAATAGATTTTGAAATATCTTCTGTCTCTAATGCGGCTACTTTGAAGGAACACATTATTGCTTCCAGTATTTCATAGTTTTGTTTGTGCATTATCTGTTTTTTGTGTCAGAAGCTGGGAATCAAAGGGATCCCAGTTTTCCTGCTGTTGACTTTTGGCATCAGGCAGTGTTTTTGATGATTCATGTGCTCCAAATGAACGTCATTGCTTGGACAAATGACCAGCCCTTGACCTTGTGGCACTTACAGTAGTTCGTGAACGGACATGTGTAGAATGTAAATGCACATATATATTATTTATGTGTGCTTAAAAAAGTGCTATTGTTGTCTCAGCACAAACAAAGGCCAGAGCTGTGGCCTTGGGCCAAGCGACAGCACACTTTGTCATGTTTTTTTCATTCTCATGCATAATTAAAAAACCTAAATTACTTGCCATGTACAAAATTATAATGCTGCAGGAAACAGGCTACATGAAAATTTATTTTCTTTTCCATGAGACTGACAGGAAATCAATTAATCCTGATGTATTATTTTATGCTGGACAGGCAGTAGGATCCAGGAGAGGGAGGATAGAGATTGGCTACAGCTGTTCTCATTGGTGGGACCATATATTATAGCTGGCGTGTGTGACAGCTTCTGAACAAAATGGCTGAAGGGTATCAGGCAGGTGACTCGACTGTAAAAAGAATAACATTGCGGGATACAAGCTGTTTTCAGAGACTGATATAAGATTTGTGGTGGTGAAGAGGCACTTTACTGCTGCACTGCATGTAGGTTTTCCCATATTTTTTTTTTCCTCCCACAACAGCTCTCTGTCACTATTTATGATGCTGCTCTCTGTAGCTCGTGTCATTGGCTCAAATGTGCCAGTAGCTCTTGTCAAGTCTCTTGTCTTTTGAAAATCTTTCTGAAATGCTTGCTTGTAAATGTAATTTGACCTTGTCGTGTAAATTTAATTTGAATGAAAGGTAACATAGGTCTAAGACATTTTTCAGTTTATATCAGCCTTTACGTCAGTAGGTGACAATCACAGCAGTAAAGCTAAAGGACACAATCCACCAAAATTGTTTTGCTAGTCTGATTTGTTTTGAAAATACAGGATTGTGACTATATCCTGCTGGCAGTGTTTCTCCATAGTTGGGTCATAAATTGACAATTATGAACAGATTTTGCTGGTTAACATCCCCAGTAATCAATAATCACTTAGCATCTGTTAGAAGGCATTAATGAAGAACAATGATATATTTATGGCAGGAATCTGTCCACTATAACTCTAGGAAACAAATATTTTCAGCTGAGGGAGCTAGTTCCAGGTTGGAGCCTTGTTCTAAAGCTGTTTATGAGATTGAACAGCAGACAGCCAAATTAAAAAGGCAAATGTCTGCCGTCAGATGGAATAGCCCGTAATAAATGTGCCAAGTTACTGGTTTGCCAGTTGCACAGCAGCACATGATTGGTGCATCACTCTCCGTTCTTGTTAATGGAGCCCTTTTATGAATGAAGGGAGATGCAACCTCTCCTTGATAGCTCTTGTTTATGGCCAGATGAAACGTATTTACTCAGCTTCCTATATCATCAGCGTCAGAATATTCAGCTGTAAATTTTATTTTGCTGTAAATTTTATTTTGCATCCATAAAGGCCACAGAGTCAGTAGCTCACAATTATGATAGGAGTAAATATTGATCACATCATGCACCCCTCAGTGGGTGTAATATCCGTTCATTCAGGAATTCAGAGTTGCCAGATGGTTGCTTGAGAAACTGCAGCGCATTATTTTAGGTGCAATCTGATTGTTGCATAATGTGAGTTTAATATCATGATGTTTATCTTTTCCTATGCATCCACCTCCTCCTATACTATGCACAGCTTTAAATTATTGAATTGATTTACATTTAAAGGAAGACAGAATAGTCAAAACCACAACGTGTCAGAGAGATTAAAGTGAACAGAGGAAATTACTTTGTCCATGTATTTTAAAATTACAAATTTTTACCCCTGTTGGAAAATCAACCCCCCACACCGGGAGTCACATTTACAATTTGTTTTCTGCATGACATCTGAGGTGACACATACTAGATAATAAAATGCAGAGCCCTGCAGAGGTCAGATAACACTTCACCAGTGAACTAGGAAAGCCATAATACTTACAGCCACAATATCAGAGAGGGATGAGCACAAAAAAAGGGAATTGTGAGCAAGTCTGGGAACTGATGGCAGCCAGGGTTCATGTTTTTTTTTCTCCCTGGGTTAATTCATTGGATGAAACGTTGTGGCACATGATGTGTCATATATCAAAGGCAGGGCATCAGTAATCTTTGCTCAAGGGCATGGATAACAGGCAGATAGACATGTGAATGAGATGGAGGGGGGGTTGGGGAGCGACTCATCCCTTTCTGCTATCACCACAGCAAAGATAGAGGAAGATTTATGGGGCATCACGGACCACATACTAGCAGGCTGCCCATCTTCTATGTGAACCCCTCCCTCCCACAACCTTCCTCCATCTCCCTTCTAAAATACAGCATACCGGCAAGCAGTCGGCTCACACATCAGATATTTGGAGAGGTGATTGGGTTCTTCTTTTTTTTTTTTTTTTTTTTTTTT
>OMKZ01001707.1:0-12926 GCA_900302535.1 Neoniphon sammara | reverse complement strand
TCAATCGTTTCTTGTTCACTCATACATCCCACTTGAGAGAACAGTTCATTCAGTCTTGTTCAGTGAGTAGCTGCCAGGCTGTCTGGACTCAAGTCACTGACTGACTTCTGCGTTCAAGACAATTCCCGCTCATTCATTGGGCTAGTTGTCCCGCTTCCTATGTGTTTAGCGACTGCACCATTGTAGCAGGCAGCGTGAGCAGTAGCCTACGATACCAAGTGGGCACGGTAAGTGGGAAAAGTCGGATTCATGAACACTTAGTCTGTTCAACAGGCTGACCCGGTACATACCGGACTCTAAAAAGAGTCATTCAGAAAGATTTGTTCGTTCCTTTCCGCCCATCACTACTATCTGAAGGGATGCTTCCATCATGTTGTCAGATACTTAAAATATTAATCTGCCCATTGGATAACGCTGCAGCCGTGTTTCGCGATTGCTGATTACTGCATTCTCGCCCAATACTGGACCAATTCCAAAACGAGGGGACAATAGGGTCCGGGTTCAAAAATACCGGAATTATCCTTGTTAATGTAGACAACAGAATTGCATATCACTAACTCAATATCATGTCTTTATCACTACTCTACTGTCAGCTATTCAACTATAATATTGAATTATTGCCCATCTTTAATGATTCTTTGCTCTCCATGCCCTGCGCTCCCTAAACGTCACATTTCAGCAGCATCTCGACAGCAGGTGAACCATGCCGGAGCATTTCCACCTGAACACACCACTGCTGGAGAGCGTCAGCATGTCCAAACTGGTTGGAACCACCGTCTACCTGAAGATGGAGAGTTCACAGCCCTCCGGCTCCTTCAAGATCCGTGGCATCGGGCATCTCTGCCAGCAGGTAGGATCCAAACACTCAACCCCCTGGACAAATATCCATAATATCAGACATGGTGGATGACACTGACCTGGACCATACCCAATATCAGCCACCTCTCATCCGTTAAAGGTTTCTTTATTTATTTGTTTTTTAATCACTATTTTTGTTAATTTTCATGTGTCTTCCTGTTTCACCTTTATAAAAGTCAATCCAAAGTGAGTGACGTGCTTTTATGAGGGAGTCATGAGCCTTAAACCTGAATAAAGCTGCAGTTTACGACTATAGGATTTAATATACAAATCCATTAAGTGTCCTGTCCTCTGCAGGTTGCCAGGCAATCAAAAGGAGTTGTCTGCTCTTCAGGTGACATCTCTGCTTTTACACACCACACTAAAATACACAATTTAATTTCCGACAATATGAATATAAATTATCTCATTGTTTCATTGTTTGTGTTACTGTTATTTTCCCTTTTAATGTACAGCAGGTCAAAGACTTTGCCACAATTCAGAGTTTAAGGATCAAAATGGGCCCAAACTCATTCATAACAGTTATTTTTCCTTTGGATCCCATGTTCTGTAGCATCTAATTGAATAAGTCATGTAATATTGTTACAATGTAATCGTTTTCTAGGTGGTAATGCAGGTATGGCTGCAGCCTATGTGGCCAGAAAAATGGGTTTACCAGCCACCATTGTAGTTCCCTCCTCTTCTCCTGAGCTGGTGGTCCAGAAACTCCAGGATCAAGGAGCTACTGTCAAGATAGTAGGCAAGGTAAGTATCGTATTATGTACTACTGGTGATGTTGTGCTTTTTAGGCAGATTTTATTCTCTTTGTGGTAAACAGGGAATGTTTTTTTAAATTCAGAGGGGAAACAAAGCAAGGGGTGGAAAAGGATGAAAAGTCTGATCTTCTCCTTCTCCTTCTTCTTCTTGTTGTGTAGGTATGGGACGATGCCAATGCAGAGGCGCTCAGGCTGAAAGAGACTGAAGGACTAACCTATGTTCCTCCATTTGACCACCCCCTGCTATGGTACATATACACACACACACACACACACACACACACATACAAACACACGCACTTGATTGTTTTTGCCCATGACTGTCATCGCTGCATGGTCTCCTCCAGCATCATAAATGTGTGGTTCTTACCATTAACTCATTAATGACTTAACTACTTAATTTAGTATGTTAATGAAATGCTTCACAGGTTTTTTCTGTTAGAGGTAAAAACATACTTTTTTTTATTGTGAAGACATGTGGCTATACATGCCAAAAGCAAACTTTTTGAATTCACATATTTTTCATGTCTTTATTTCAAGACAAAGTTTACACTTAAAAAAGGCTTATTCTTAAAAAGACAGTTTTTATGGAATTTTAACATTAATTTAAGACACTAAATATCAGATTTATGTCACAACAAAGCAAAATTACTTGAAATTGAAAGCCTTTGATAAAACTTAAAACAATATTTGAGATATGGCCATTTCTATATCAGGGGTTATCATACTATTCATAAAACTCTGCTATAAATAACCAGAGGGTCCTTGTAACTAACTGCTAACCTCTTATGTATATTAACTCCTTACAACCTGACGGTCCCATCGGTAGGTTCATCAATACAAATGCATGCTGCACGGCTGAGCTTTGTTCAAACCCACAGAACTGTATTTTAAACGGACTGATTTGATCACTTTTAAGTAACAAAGTATAACACACACACACACACAGGGAGGGCCATGCCAGTATGATAACAGAGGTTGCAGCCTGCCTGGGCCCCTCTTTTAAGCCTGGAGCTGTGCTGGTGTCTGTGGGGGGAGGAGGGCTCCTCTGCGGGGTGGTCCAGGGCCTGAAGGAGGCAGGCTGGGCAGACGTACCCATCGTCGCCATGGAGACCGTGGGGGCCGACTGTTTCAACGCCGCATTGAAGGCGGGCAACGTGGTCACCCTGGATGATATCACGAGGTCAGAACTTGTTTTCATTGTCGCATTGCTCTTTCATGTTGACCGTCTAAGCAGTTTGCAAACTCTGTATTTAAAGGTGCAACAATAAAGTTTATTATTTTCACCAAGTTAAAACTGTTTTGATGCGAAGACGTTACACCTCACCTGCATCTCTTCCCCCATCTGACTTTCCGCAGTGAGGCTAAATGTCTCGGAGCGAAGACAGTTTGCAGGAAGGCATTTGAATACGGCCAGTCCGGTGATGTGACCATTATATCTGAACTGGTGACTGACCAGCAAGCTCTCCACGCTGTTCAAACATTCCTGGGTAAGCGTGTGTGTGTGCGTGTGTGTGTGCATTTGCATATTTGATCTGTGCATCTGAATGAGCCCAAGTAACATTTTACTCAAAGGAAAGATAAATAAACACTGTTGTTTTTTTAATCTATACATATTTATTATGGACTCTGCTTCTGCCTGTGTGTGTGTGTGTGTGTGTGTGTGTGTATGTTCTCCTAGATGAGGAGCGTGTGTTGGTGGAGTTGGCGTGTGGAGCGGCGCTGGCAGCCATCTACAGCGGAGTCATACGCAGATTGCAGGATGAAGGTAACTGCTGTGTATACAGTCATCACCTTGTTAGATGTTTCTCTCCCTGAATCCATCCTGAACGCACTGAAGCGCCAATATGTGGAAATTCATCCCTTGACTACTTACTTAAAGGAATATTTAAACATTTAGGGCAAAATACCCTTTTTTTAAACTTACCCAGAGTGAGACAAGGTGTTTGATGCCATTTTCACCTCTGTATGTCCACTGGTTCAGTTCCTGTGGGTCACATTTTGTGTTAGCTTAGCATAAAGACTTGATGTCCACAGGAGTCATTAGCCTAGCTCGGTCGATTATTTTTTTCACTTTGACAGAGCTAGGCTAATAACTCCTGTAGATTTCAAGTCTTTATGCTAAGCTAACACGAAATGCTACCCATAGGAACCAAACCAGTGGACGTACAGAGGTGAAAACGGTATCAAACATCTTGTCTCAGTCTGGGTAAGTCAGGAAAGGGTATTTTGTCCAAAACGTTGGAGCATTCCTTTAATACGCTGCAGTTGTTGAACATGTTATAAACCTTCTTGTAACATAACTGACAGCTCTTCCATTTGTCATCACAATGTGGCATCTGCACTGAAAGCTTTAGTTCCATTTGCACTGTTTTCTGTTGTAAACAATCTGTCATTGTGCTGTGAAGCAATCCAGCAGATTACCCAGCATATCTCACCTGGTGGCTCACAGTATAAAATGCAGAGTAGAGGCTGGTAGAGGCTTGAAACCTTCTCAGCGATGGACATTGTTTAACTAATGTCTCAGGAAGAATGCAGTAATGATTTATTGATGTTAAAATGTTGCATGTTTTTAATTGTAATTCATAGCCACAGTCATTTTTGTAAACATCATCAGTGAGTTATTTTATGACAACAAATGCTCAGTTTGATTTTCATCCCTCTTTAGGTCGTCTACCAAATTCCTTGGGCCCCCTGCTGGTGATAGTATGTGGCGGCAGCAGCATCAACATGGAGCAGCTCGCCAACCTTAAACACAAATTACACACTTGAACAAGTGCACGTCTATGTGTGTGCGTATGATTTTGAGTGGATACATGAATGAATAGATGGATGAATGGACGAAAGGTGAATCACTGGAACAAAAAGTTTTAACTGAAGTCTATATTTTATTTTATAAGCAATGGTCTGAATGGTAACTACTTCAAGAATATTCTTTAATGAATTTTATTTAAATCTTATTCTGTCCATTACTTGCTAAATTTACTTACTCACCTTCTCACTTACTTATCTGATAACTTATGTCTTACCTGCTTAGTTTCATCTATGTACTATACTTACATACTTAGCTTTTTTAATGTCTACCTGCTTACGTTCTTGCCTACCTTACCACATCTTTCTGCTTTACACGTTCTGTTGGTGTTAGCATATATAGCAAGCTAACGTGAAACTTTTTGTGCTATGTCAGTTAGGTGAGTTTATGTTAGCTACCACTCACTTTAGCTAACATGTTAACTGAATGCCATTTAATTTTTTATAGCTGTCTGACTAAACTGATCAATTAATGCTATGTAGGTTAGATGTAACATTAAGCTCACTAAATTATATAATCGCTAAAGGAGAAATAGCTAAAGTAGCTAAGGTCTTCTTAGCTAACCTGGAAAATTTTTTTTTTTACTTTTAACAAACACAGTTGGCAGTCAAAAAGAACCTGGAAGTGCCTGATGTGTAGTTTTTTTACACCATGTGAATATCACAAAAATGATTAATAATTTACCTGCTTAGTAACTTACCAGATTACCTCTTAATTATCTACTTATTTATCAGTTTACTTTCCTGCTTAATTATATTTTTACTTACTTGCCTACTTTTTGGATTATTTCCCACTTACGTATCTGTCCTAATGTACTTGTTCACCTGTGCACAAATGTATTTATTTCCTTTCTGACTTACTTATGTATTTTCCTGTCTATATACTTTTTAGCCTTTCATTTGCTTACCCACTCACTAAACATATTACATTCCTTTGTACTGGTAAAAAACAGCTTTTCAAGACAAGTCTCTCAGCCCCCACTGAATCACTTTTCCATCTACAATCTGCACTGTGAATTGGATAATGCATAAAATGTAAAAATGCAATAAAACATATTAGAAGACTGTTATAAAACACTGCAGTTACAAATTGCTGTGTAAGTCATTCAGTGTGAATGTGCATAAACTTAATTATATAACTAAATAACACTAATTATTAAAGCCAACACAGAGGTGTGAGAGCTTCTCTGATATAATCTCTATTCAGTTCTGTGCAATTTAGTGACAAAGTACTTCCTTCCACTTAGTGTTATTCACTTACTAGTTTTCTCCACATGGTGGTGTGATGGTCTGACTCTTAACACACCATTCACTGAGTCTGGGCTAGATATCATTTGATGGAAACAAGCTTTGCCTGCATCAGACAAAACATTTTGGAAAAATTACTGATGCAATAATATGCTTCTACTTTGAAAATAGCAGGACTTTGCTGCAGATCAGACCATGTAAGACATAACAGAATATTTTTGAGGCTATGTTTGTTTAATATTATTTGAGTCTCTTCTTGGTCTTTTTGTGACCTGATTTGCAGCCCTGCATTTTTGCAGTTGTAATTCTTTGTCTTCATTTATTAATTTGTTTGTTTAGTTTCAGGATTCATACTTGCCCTATAAATAACTATGAAGTCTTGAAATTTAAACTAAAAATACAGAAAAATCCAGCATCGCAGTTACATGGATATCATGATGTGACAGCACATCAGCAACAATAAGTTCTATAGAAAATCATTTTAAGATGTTAAATTGTTGACTGTTACATGTTATGTTATGTAATGTCAAGATACATGTTTTAGCTCATATATATTATATACTCAGTACAGTACCGTATTTGTCTATACAGTCTATGTGTGTCATGTGTAGGAGCCTATTACTATGGAAACGGCTCCTGTTTCCACTGAGCTGTAAAAATTCAAGGGAAGAGGGGTTGCAGTTAACAACCTGTTGATACGCTTTGCCTCCATAACCCACAGAAAATGATGTCATTACAAATTACATTGTGCACTCCCGCTGCAGATAGAAAATGGTGCTCATGACACTCTGTATCTCCCCTAAAATTACTTAAAATGTGGGTTTATTTATCAAAACAAAGAAGACTCATTATTCTTTCAAAGAGGATGAAAATGAAAGGAGAGCAGAACAGCTCCATATAACCTTGTGGAGGTGAAATTTGGAGGAGTAGTTTTGCTTACCTAACAGGCTGATGTTAGGGCAGGCTACACTACTTGTAGAGCTTTAAAGGGCTCTCTTATAGATTTAAATTTTTCCTCTATATACACATATGATTAAAGATGAGTGAAGGCATCAGTGAAGTTAGATTTTGAGTAGTTAAATGTAAAGGTCTATGTTCAAAATTTCACAATTTTTTACAGACTAATGCCGCTGAACGCATCACAACTGTTGTCGGTCACAGTCCAGTGTTGTGAGGACTAATTTTTCACACTCACTCAAGAAAAAAAAAACAACTTCTTAAGTATATCCATTTACAAAATTTCATAAAGAATATTTTTAACCATGAGGTGTATTACATTTAAAATCAAAATCATGAAAACTGAGTAATATGGGAACTTTAAGTTTGATGAGATTTTGTCAGAAAACTATGCAAAGAACTTTGTTGGATGCAAAATGAAAAAAAAAGTTCTTTGTCAGACCAAATAGAAACTAGGGAGTTTTTTTCTTCTTCTTCTTCTTCTATTTTTTTTTTTTTTACCTAATTTATAGCACTGTATGTATAATGTGTTTTTCACAGTCACTGGTGCTCAAACCTGACAGCCTTGAGTATGTTACTGCTTGTATACTTATCACATCAAAATCAAATGAGTTCCTCGTTGCTAAGCAATGAACATCCTTTCTTGCTTGGTATAGAGTGACAAAATCAAATCAGAGTGATAGTATTTGAGTAATGAGATTTGTATATTGAGGTTCTAAGTATTACGTAAATTCCCAAACTTGGGTGAGCTGGGCAAAAGCATTGTTCATCCTGCAAGGTCAAATGTTGTCATGACTTGACCGCGATCTTAAAAGCAATTCTCTCATGTAGCACTGGGACACACCATCCTCCTGCTCCATTCAGATGAAATTTTGTTTTACAAGGACTTAAGCTGAAATAGAGGTGGCTGGTATGGGTGCACCTGAAGGGTGCACCCATACCAGTATTCATGGGGTGTGCTGACATCATCAGCTTGTATCTGTTCTCAGATGACTTGAGGATAGCACTTAAATGGGTTCTCTCTGGCCCGTCTCTCTGCTCTTTGTCATCTGCCTGTATGTTGGCGGTGGTGAGTGATGTGCTGCTGCGCTCCCTCCTCGGGTGAGTTTGATTGGAGCGGGCTGCAGACGGAGAGGCTAATGGACACACCAGCCCATTTCTATGACAACAGGAAGGAATGGCTTTGATGAGCCCAGCAGAGGGCATCTGAGCGGAGGCCTGCAGCTAAAAATAGGACCAAACAAAGTAAACAACAACGGATGGGGAAGAGAGAGGGAAAGTGTTTGTCTGTGTGTGCATTTGGTGGGGACACGGGTCTGCACATAACCCTCATGCAGTATATGCAAGACCATAGCCCTCAAAAATCCCATCATACCTATTGTTTATCAGTTCTCCCTTAAAAAAATACCTTTATCTTTGGTGTCTGCCCAATGAGTCCTCAAGGCTTCAGGTGTTGTTTACCATGTTTCAGGTGGTCGGGATAGCTCACCTATCCTTCCTTGTGCACAGCTTACCACAGCTGGACAAGATGAAGTTACCCTTATCAATTTAAAACCACCTGTTCATGATCCCGCACCACAAGCCTCACGTTTCAAGAGCTGAGTTTAAAGGTTTCCAAAACAGCAGTTACAGAAATTCTGGACATTTTCTGTTTTTTCCATTCATTATTTGTGTAGGAAGAAATACTGTGTCACTTTCATTCCATCATGGATACATCTGATCAGTTGTGCCCAGATGATTTTGGATTACTACAGTAGTTAGCTATCAAATCATAGCATCTGGCCTGTTTACTGTCACTATGTTGATCTGCCTTGCACAGTAGTTGATGTTATGTGGCTAGTACCTGGCAAGGAATATATAAAAGAAGGAAAGGATATTATGTCATGGCACTAGCCTTCCAATTGCATTGGTGCCAAACTTTGGTGTCTCTATAGTGAAGTCAGTCTGACAGGCAAGGAAAATATAAACCACTATACCTATCATGCCATTTGAAATTTGATAAGAAAGTGTCATGATTCTGTCTTTTGGACTCTTGTGTTCTTTGTGTTTGCAATTTTAGGTTATGGACTTATGTTTTGGGGTTTTAGTTCTGTTTCTGGACTTTTGTGACTCTTGTTTCTTGTTTTGGTTTTCTGTCCCTGCTCTGTTTGGCCCTCCTGTTTTCCTGTAGCCCCTCCCAGCCTGCGTTCCCCTGCACACCTGCCCTGTGTTAGTCTCGTCAGCCCAGCCCTTGTGTTCTTGCCTGCCACACCCCTTGTTAACTAATCCCAGTGTTTCTCTCCTGTTCTTAGTGCCTCCCCACTCCAGGTGTGTCTTGTTCTGTGATTAGGTCCCAGTGTATATATACCTGTCAGTTTCCTTTGTTCTCTGTTGGTTTGTTTGTCTTGCTTTTTACTTTATTAAATAGTTATTTTCCCTCAGTCTGTGTGTCCAGGCTCTTGCGTTTGGGTCCACCTGCTTTAGTAAACCGTGACAGAAAGAGATTGAACTATATAAGAAAACACATATTACATAATGCAGACTGGTGTTTTTGCCTAATGTGGATATTAGTTGTTACTTGTTCTTCTTGCTGGTTTCTAAACACTGGGAGTCTGTCCAGTAGCTGCATATAGCCTAGCATAGAGTCCGGCTCTAGCTTATGCTCACCCTGCAATGTTCATGTTAGCACAGCCAAAAATAAATCTACATAAGTCAAATGTGAGCTAATTAACAATATAACAAATTACCAAAAATTCCAACACTTGGCTGGTTAATAATGTTTAATTAGCTTTGGAGGGGTGGCAAACCCGTTCAACACTTTGTCAACCAGCTGAAAGTTTCACATTTTGGCAACAATTTGGGCTCTGTGCAGTGACATCACGTCCTTTTCTTCTTTAATACGTTCTTTGGTACCTGGCAGTGGCTACGTGCTACGTTAATGTTGGTTGCAAAGTTTGCTTGCTGGTCAGCAAGTCAGCAAACAAATTCAACTGATTAAAGCAGGTTAAAGAAATAGTCCAGTGCTTTGGGTAAAATTCTGACTTTTTTCTGATCTTTTTCTGACTTACCCAGACTGAGACAAGAGGTCCTATTTTCGTGTACACAATTTCTCCCCCTTTTTGTCCGGCTTCTATGAATAAATATTAGTCTAGTAAATTAATTTCAGGGAATAAAATGCCATTATGATCGCTTTCTCTTCTTGACAAAATAGAATCTTATAGAATCTTGCTTATTGTTAACTTCCAAGCCATGATTTTGCTTTGACAATAGTCACGACATAAAATGTATCAAAGCTAAGTTATAGGAATGTTTTTGGTTATATTCTAAGTTACGCTATTGTGTTCAAGAAAGTATTTGATTGTGTAGAATTGCAGGAAATGCAATGAAATTCTAAAATTCTAAATTTCACGTGTCTCCAACACTCTCCAAATCAAATACAGTCATCCTTGAACACAGTGCAGATGACCAGCTTCAGTAGGGATCAATGTGTATCGGTATGATTTCATTATTCTCCGTGCGCCGCACAGCAGTTTATGAACATTTAACCACCGCCACATGTGCGTCAAAGTTCATAAACAATGTTGTGAAATATTTTTCCATCATGAGAGATTCATAAACCGTGATTTTTGTGGTTTCTTAGATGTGTAGTTGGACGCGCCTCCACCAACTTAAGTGACAAAAATAACACGCACCTAGGTGTGTGTTATTTTTGCCGCGCCGTTGACCTGGTCTGGGCAGGTGGGCTCTGGTGGGCGCAAATCGCGGTCATCCATGGCACCAAAATCCCACTGCGTCACAGGGATGACAAGAACACACCCACTACTGCGCCTCTCCTCCCACCTTGGCCAAAATACCAAACGCGCCAAGGCCAGTAGAAACCCTCACTGAGCCTCACCAAAACTCCACTGTGCCAGTGACTGGCCGCGCTTTGCGCACTGCGCCTGTACGAAAATAGGGCTCAAGATGTTCGATGCCATTTCCACCTCTGTACATCCACTGGTTCGGTTGGTATGAGTAGCATTTTGCATATAGATGGTTGCAGCTATAACCACTGACCTAATTTCTCCTAAAATGGCTCTCATTAAAAAAAAAAAAAAAATCCAAGAGGTGTATTTCAAATACAAGTTATACTTTGTAAACAAAACAGCTTTGGAGTTGCTGTGGGGTTCATTTTTTCACTTTGATGGAGCAAGGCTAATTACTCCTGTAGACTTCAAGTCTTTATGCTAAGCTAACATGAAAAGCTACACATAGGAACAGAAACAGTGGACTTACAGAGGTGAAAATGGTATCAAACATCTTGTCTCAGACTGGGTAAGTCGGAAAAAGGGGATTTTGCCCAAAGCATTGGAGTATTCCTTTAAAGTCAAATAAACTAACTCTTCTCAAAGTGTTGGAGTAGAGACCAGAGTTAAGGACAAGGCAGTTTGCTGTGTTGCAGTTACATTTGGAAATTTTAGCTATAATGTATTAGGTCTGCAGTCGAGAGTTTTATCTTTACCAAGCACTTAAAAGTACCATGACCTGGATGAATGAGAATCTTCACAGTCATCTTTTTTCAGTTATCTGTCCTCTTGAAGCCTGGTTCTAATATATTTTGTCATTGTTAGTGAACGGCCTATCCTCTGCGAGTCTCGGTATAGGTTGAGTTTATTAATATGTCTGCTTAGGTGAGCATGTAAGAAAATACAGTGAGTCACCAGAACAAAGCTTGACTGAAGAGAGCTGAAGGCAGAGGACGATTACAATGTCAGCATGAATGTTAAGATTGATGTAAAATTGCAGCAAAGTGCTACCAAGACTCATTTCATGATCAAATCTGGTGAGTGGTAATACTTCATCACCAACAGAGAGATTTTTCAACTTAGAAAAACCTTGCCTTCTGTGGTATGGCTAGTCTCATTAGTCCTCAGCATATACCAGTTCTTACTTTTTCTATTCAGCCAAAGCCTAGTTTGCTATAGGAACATCACACGTAACTCACGTGGTGAAGAAAGTGAGGAGGATACTGCCTTGGCACATGTTTTCCTTTGCACTCCCCCAGCCTTTTAAAGCTTTGAACACCCACCTCCTCCCTTTCTCGACACAGCCTCGATGTTGCCAAGTTAGATTTGTGAGGTGGGGAGGATTACACTGCCACAGCACCATCTCAGAAATCTACCTGATGTGTTGCGGTGTCTTACAAAGTACAGAGCCTCGCTGTGGATAAAGCCAATTCAAATGCGTGCCAATTCAGACGCAGCTCCGTTTGACAGAAAATTTGGGTTTCTAAAATTAGAGGGACAAAAAGAGCCAGGAGGATACAGATATAGTGTATCACAAATGCCATGATTGGTTGACATGTGCCTATGTTTTTGACAGGGAATTGCAGGGCAGAGCACAGCAGCTGCTCTGTGTATCCATGGCAACTTGATGACGGCAAGGGAGGGTAAATTAAATCTAAAAATGAAACTTGATGGATCTTATAATTCTATTGTAACAACACATTCATGCATCACAGCTGCATGTTTTTAGAGGGTTAAAATTCATGCAATTTACTGTACATTGGCATCTTAGTCAAGCTGAGGGCTGTATGCAAATAGGCAACAGTCGTTATGTGCGCAACAGTAGGATAATCTTAATTAGAGTTTGGTTAGATAGAAATAAATGAAAGTTTAATGATCCCTGTGGGGATATTGGTTCATTGCTGCAGCAGGTAGAATACAGAGCACTATTTATGGATCAGACTAAAATAAATACTAATAAAGTATTTTTTTCTGCTAGTATAGTACTTCATGCTACTAGTATTGGAGGTAACAAAACAGTACAATTCTGGAGAGAGGAAATGTAAACAAATACAGAAAATTTGTGTTTCAAATGCAGAAAATAAGAATTTATGCTATTTAAACTATTTTTAGGTGCTGATTTCAGATTTTGAATGTTTGCAAACTTCCTACAGTACATAAAGGCATTTGGCTCTTGAGATTGTAAGCACCATAGAAAGTACATGATGTTTCCTAAATAGGCCATTTTCCACTGTCTGTCCTTCATGTGTAATGGGTGTTTAACCACGAGTCCAAGCAGAGCTGATATGGCATGAAAGACTCCTCACCGAGCATGTAATGATTACTCTCATTAGCAAAGATGCCTGGTCTCTATGGTATGAATATTTCATCGCCATGCTGAGTATACAGCTGATTGTTCACGGCATTTAAAATTAATATTAAAGTTTTAAAAAAAAAGATATGCTAACAATGTTACATAGCAACGATTTGTGATGTTGAATTCCAGGAGTTATCGTAATGAAATGTCATAATCCACTTTACTTTTTTGCTGTAT
>OMKZ01001695.1:13985-31303 GCA_900302535.1 Neoniphon sammara | reverse complement strand
ATGTAAGCAATTAGATGAGGAATGGTGCATTTCAACCGTCAGTCATCCAGAAACAATCAAACCTCTGATCTACTGAGACTCAGCATCACACTGATCTCCTTCTCAAAACACACACACTCACTCACACGCACACACACACACACACACACACACACGTTTACCAGACTGCTGGTAAACTTCACCTATATGTGTGTATGTGTGTGTTTACTGTGTGGATGCTTTATCTAAATGACTGTATGTTTGTGTGTGTATGTGCATGTGTGTGTGTGTGTGTTTGTGTTGTGTGTTCATTTCCCTACAGGCTTGACCGCCTCAGTACTTTGTGCTCTCCTCATGCCTCAGTGGCTGAAGCCTATTTTAATGTTCTGAGACAAACAGACCAGGCGGCTCGCTGTTTCAACCTCATCGCTGCTCAGCTCGCCGCTCCAGGTCATCTCAGTGCGCTCACCGCCGCTGGATACACTCTGAACAAAAAGGCTTTTAGATGGCAACCAGAAAATGTTTCTGTTTGAGGCCCAATACAAAGAAAAACAAGCACGCAGTTTATGATAAGCTGCAGCCATGTGGGTCACCATGCATGATAAAAACAGCCGTGCTAAATGGACTCACCAGGGATTAAAACCAGGGATCTCTGACATGGTGAACTCATGCCAAACTCAAAGTGATGCAGCAGTTTCTTGTTTTGAAACGTTTGTGACCAACTGAAGCCATACAAAGTTAAAAGAAGGAGGCAATCAGGTCTCCATTAGGTATTTATGGCCAGTAACACTGACCAATTAGCCTTGCAAAACCGCAATCTGATTTTGTTTCTGCTGTTCACAAAACAGAGTCCGGGCTGTTGGGTTCAAACTGTTTGCGATAGGGGCGGCAGCAATGGGCATTTACCAAAATACAAAGCAGTCATTGACTCAAAAATCTGTCTCTCTTTTGCTAACTCATCCCATCAGACAAACAAACACTGTCATCATCACCTAAACCACATCTGTAGTTCAGGACCCTGATTTGGCTGTATGGTGGGTTTCAATGATGCTCTGGTTAGAGTGTGCTGAGATGGTTTTATGGCTCCAACATAAGTGATCTTGCAAGATTTATTTATGTGTGATGATCGGCGTCTGAGACACTGCTCCTTGAAGCTTGAGGACTTTTTGGCCTGTGGTTGGACAATCAGTTTTGTTTTTGTGGATCAATGTAGAAACACATTATTTCCCAAAGGTTCATCGAAGTTGACCCAGCAGTGTCTGAGATATTGAGCGTGAAGCTTATGGTCCCGTTGGCCTGGTGGTGATGCTGCGGTGGGATGATCATCAGGTTTATCTTCAAAACGCTGGACTCCAGTGTCAGAATCCATCATTAGTCCAAATTTTGACCAAAACAGGCCAAGAGATGCTGAAGAATGTGAAGGACAGACGCACAAACAGACAAACCCCGATCCATTGTCCCTTCACTGATCTTCAATTGTGGGGGACAGTCATCACAGTTACTGTTTAACATAAATTAGATTTAATATGATAGAACTAGAGTGCAAGAGAAGAGAAGAGAAGTGAGGCAGAGACAGCAAAAAGGGGAAGAGATCGAGAGGAGAGAGGGCAGAAGATGAGAAGATACGTGGAGAGAAAAGAAAGGAGCTCGAGAAGTTTTTGTACTACAAATGAGAACAGACCTCTGCCACGCTCATATATACGAAAAAAAAGAACATGTTCTCTCTTTGTGCCCATCATGTTGAATGTGTACCGTTTTCGTTATCAGCAAATAGGCTTTCCAAATAGTTTTCTCACCAAGACAGCGCTGAGATATACCTGGTCCATCACCCTCGTCTCATTCACCATCTTTCAGTCTCACATTCAAGTCAGACTGATCCCCGAGGCCGCCCCCCTCGAGCTTAAGCCCTCTTATCAAGGAGGCAGCGAAGCCAAAAAACCATTACAGGCTGAATCAAAGCGTCCGTCCCGATGCCTCGGCGTTGCGGTACCCTGGTCTGAACCCCAGAGAGGTTCTGCCAGGTTATGACGGATACCTCCCCTCCCCCCATCTTTCTCTGAAACTAAGCTTGAAATTGCAGATGGTATCATGGTGACGGAAAAGGGAAGGAAGTTTTGTTTGCAGGGAGCTCCGCTTTGCAAAATCGAGCCCCGCTTTGCCGTCTAATCCCACGCGGCTCAGCGGGGGAGTTAGCTGTTGTCAGATCCTTGTGAGGCGAAAGCCACTGAGTCGAGAGCGAAGACGGACTAAGACTGTGGTTTTTATATGCTGATCAGCAAAGGAGCTGGAGTTATAATAAGCAGCAGCGCAATCAGACTCAGAGGAATTGTCCCCTCTGCAACATGTTATATCCATCAAATTTCAGACAGACTACTCCCATCGTCTCTGCCACATTCAGGTTGTCAGTAAAGATTTTTTTTGCAGAAGTGGCACTGAAGCTGAGAAATTCTTACTCAAGACAAAAAGAAATGTCTGCACACATTATATATGCTTCAGTTTCAAACACACCGACTGCTCTTGGTGTTGCTTTTTTTTGTGGCGAGTGCTGTGACGTCTTTCTCCTTGGATTTTGAAGTCTGAGTTTCTGTAGGCGCCGCTGCTTCAACATCATTTGCATCACTTTTTTTGTGCCAAGCATTTTTTTCCCCAGAAAGACCCACCAGACATAGGGTGTTTGTGCCAGGAAATGTAAACGCTTTCATGAACTTGCAACAGTTATAGTTGCAACAGCCCATATTGGAGTAAAAGAACACAAATTTATTTATATGAAAATTCAGTGGATTATTACTTCACAGGTGCTCAAGGAAATCTCTACATAGTGCTTAAAGGAGGTGCAGGTTTCTAATTCTTTACTTCTCAGCTGGTCTGAGGCTTCGAACCAGTCAGCTTTCAATCACAAGCCTGTTTCTCTAGCCTCTAAGTTACTGTCAACCCAGGCTGAGGAAATAGTTACAGAACTTATTATCTTTGCCTGCTCATTTTCCCTTTTGACCTCCTCTCCTCTGGCCTTAAGGTTTGAAATGTTCATGATGCTGTATCACTCTGGAAACACAGATTCATACAGTCATGTTTTCTCAGTTCTTCAGTTCTCTCTGTTGTTCTCTTTGTTTGCCTGGTGCAGATTGGCTTTCTGTGCCTGCAGCTAAAGTCTCAGAGCTCTCTGTAATGCTTTCTGACGTGTCTTCAGGCCAGCCTGATCGACCAGGACCGGAGGAAAACAGGCTAGAAAGTTTTAAATCCCATGAAAGTCCAACTCTGATCCCTTCAGTAGACCTTTTGTCAGCAATGTTCACTGACCGGTTCTGAGCTTTGAATTGTTCCTGGTGATAACTTTTAGCAAACACAAAACCCAATAACATTAATTCCCTCTTAGATTAACCTGAGTTAATCTAACCTGAGTTACTTTATATTTCAGCTTATCTGGGGAAATGGTGGAGTCACGACTTTAAGAGTTCTGTTGGCTGGAAATTAATCTTTTCTTGTGGGTCACAAGGGTGAAAATGCTGAAATTTCTTACTCTTTCTGACTTTTCTGAACTTCTTAACTTTTTACTCCCACCCCAAGCAACTTTACTCCTTGCAATTGCAAACAAGGTGATTATTTGTGATTATTTGTACTTGTTGCACTAATATATGATGCTATGTGGCAAAATGAAGTATTTTGAATCTGTTCCATTAAAATCCAAGGCTTTATTGCCATGTCAACAGAGTTGATTGGAATTTACCTCTTTCCAGATCTAAGGAATAACAAAAAAGTATGTATGTAAATGTAGTTTATTCTGTTCTCTCCATCCCGCCTCATCCCAAGGAACTTTTTCTCCTCATACTGTAAACAAAGTGATTGCATTTACCATCCCCTACCGGAGTTATTGCTTATTTTATTCTGGAAAATTATGGAAAGTATTGATGCTCTTGCCAAACTGCACATTTATATTTTTCGATGCTGGCCTGTAAACAAACCATCGTTGCAGGTCAGAGGGGAAATTTCCATGTAAACGTCCTGCTCTATCAGTTCGCAGCAGGTTGTGTACTCTCATTCTTCTCGTCCTCCTTTCACCCTCCATCCATTCCCATCCTCTTCTCTCTTCAACACCAGGGTGGGCCGTGTACTCTCTTTTCCCCCCACCTAGTGTTTTGCCATTGAGTGCTATGTGACAGAAATGGCCCACTTGTTGTCTCAGTAGGTGGCGACCCGGACAGAAAAAAAAGAAGCCCCTGACAGCTCAGAGGCAAAGAAAGAGTAGAAAACAGAGAAGGGCTGCGCGGTTGTGACGATCAATCAGTGCACTCCAGGCCGAGAGACCCTGAGCGGGACTGTCAGAGGAAGTGGAGAGTGAGGGAGAGTCTGAGTATGTCTTTAAAGTGGAAGTGGAGAGAGGGAAAGAGACCCTGAGTGCTTATCAGAGAAAGTAGAGAGAGATAGCAGGGGTGGGTGGCAGCTGAGAGGTTGTAGAAGTGGAAGGTTTGGACCAGCTGGGATGAAAGCAAATGAGTAACCCTCCTTCTGTCAACATCTACTGTTCAGGCGCCCTTGAGCAAGGCACTTAACCCCCCGACTGCTGCAGTGGTGAATGTGTGGAGCGGTGTGAATGTGAAGAAGTGATGTCACTGAAAAAAGATAAAATAAAAAGCATGGAACTCAGTCAATGCTTCCTGGGTAAATAAAGATTAAAAAAGCGTGATGTGATGACGAGATTGTAAAAATGCACCCACATGTTGTGAGTGGGAAACATGCAAGGGCCAGCAATGACTGCCAATGTTTTATTAGGCTGTATTATTTCTATTTATTCATGTAAATGAAATGCCGTAAAAATCATCAAAATAGACAGCCTGGTGGAAGTTTATAGCCTCTGATTTTTATCCATAATGATTTACATGTGTGGGAGGAGAGGATTTACAGCACTGTTTATTCTTATCTAAATGTCCATTAAAAAAAGAAAAAAACCACAAATAGCACAAACATTTCAGGGTGTAATGCAAAAGTAATGAAACAATTAGTGTGGCTAATTATTTTTATCATGGTATAACAAGGAAAGGGGGGAAAGTAATTAATTACATAAAGGAATACTTCAACATTTTGAGTAAAATACCTTTTTCTGGCTTGCCTAGACTGATACAAGATGAGCTAGGCTAATGACTCCTGTAGACTTCAAGTCTTTATGCTAAGCTAACACAAAATGCTACCCCTCAGCTGAACCGAACCAGTGGACGTACAGAGGTGCAAATAGTATCAAACATCTTGTCTCAGTCTGGACAAGTCGGAAAAAGGGTATTTTGCCCAAAACGTTGGAGTATTTGTTTAATATTTGTTCAATATGTGTTAAATCTCATATCTTTTAGGAGATGAATTACATTTCTACACACAAAAATCCACACATGCACACGCACATGCACGTGGACATGCACATGTGTGTATGTGTGTGTGTGTGTGTGTGTGTGTGTGTGTGTGTGTGTGTGTGTGCATTCCCTTGTCTCAGAATTTGTCAGGTGAAACTTTATCTTGCAGCGTTCTCGCTCCGCTGCATTAACCTGTGTGCTGACCTACAGAAAGCTTTTGTTAGAGCGCTATCGTGTTTTGGTTATACTTAATGAAAATCCCCTTTATACATTATGTGCTTAGCACACAAAGCAGCTACAAGATTTATAAAGCATCTACACAGTGTTCATTTCCATAGGTCAGTTCTCAGGTTAACGCAGTGGAGTGAGGACATTGTAAAGTCAAATTTTTTCTTTAGCCTTGATAAGCTGAACAAGGATGAAATGCATTAAATGAAATGAGGCGATTCATTTTGCCACTCACAAGCCCATTCTAACTGTAGTGGAGGAGCAACCTAATATCTCTCATATGTAAACAAAAAATATTGCTGTTTTATGTTTATGCATTCAAACTTATTATATGTAAACAAGGATTATTTAATTTTGTAGCAGGTCATACATCAGTAATCCACTGGCTTCCTATTTCATATTTTTTATTCTTTCTTCTAATAAACAGACACTGCCAGAGAGAGCTGTATGGTATATGAAAACAGTCAGTGTGGAGTTGGTGATTGTTATGTGAGCGTCTCCATTTTCTATTGATTTGGAAAAGTTTCTGTGAATTTACACCCCCTCAAAAATGTTTGCAGGCTTAAAACTTAAAACTGACAGGCAGTTTTGTTTTCAGCCGTGGCTTGTTTAGCGCCACACTGACAAAGTTGGAGAGGCACTGAAACACAGTTGGTTTCGCACCTTTCTGTCTCTCTGTCTGCTTGTTTTGAAGGTAGCTCAGACAGTAATGAATAGAGCTGGCTGGAAATGTGGTGGACAGACAGCTGTTGGACCAAGGATCTGTAGATTTTTGGTTGTTTTTTTTGTGGTTGGATTGGGTATTTCTGCCATGCGATGATTGTTTTTCTTCTGCTATATCTATTATGCTGCATTCATGTCCTGGTAGGAAAGACATCCAGTCGACATCCAGTACTTCCAAGTCGACTGCAAACTGCATTCAGATGCCATTTTCTGTAAAAACCAAGCCTGGAAGAGAAGTGAGAGAGTGAACAATAAACAAACCTGAGCCAACATGGAGGCTGGAGCTTTGCAGGTTGTTAAGCTTTGTGGAGGTTTGAACCCCATCGAGCGCCTTCTAGATTAAGTGACCTGTCCAAATGAAGTCCAGATAATCATATCCTAATCAATTGACCATCTTTGGGAAATGGAGGTCAGAGGTCAGGGTGAGCCACAAAACAAACAGCACCCTCGGTCACGTTTGTAGCGTAACGTAACGAGGAACGAGGAACGAGGAACGAGGAACGAGGAACGAGGAACGAGGAAATATTGTCTCTCTCTCTAATCCGGCCTTCTGTCTCTCTCTCATCTGACCTCATTAAATAAATCTCCATTCTGTGTCTTCTGTTGGGCCAGTTGGATCAGCTGTTCAACAGACATGTGTAAACACAGGATGGTGTCAAGCCACATGTCCTGCTCCAAATTTGTATTTGGTCTGGGGAAAAAAACAACACAAAAAACAAAATGTGCAAATGTGTGTGACTCCTTTAACATTTCATAGTATTCTGTATCTTTCATGAAACCGAAGCTGAAGACAATATATACTGTGCATTAGTGATTCTCCACCCTCCATGATCAGGTGAAGTACAACAGTCAGGTAATGTTGCTTTGCTTTTAGGTTGTAACTGATTGGACACCTCAGTGCTGGAAATAATATAACGTACTAATATAACGAATGAAACATCAATAACAAGTCACCAGCAGGTTTGACCTTTGACCTCCCATAACACATCTTAAGTGAACTGACAGCTTTCGAGTGACCAGCCTGATTCTCGAACCTCTTGGCTGCCACCAAACGCCGGCCCAGAAAATAGCAGTACGGTCACACTCACATAACCGCAAACAGGCCAGCGGAGAGTTAAACGCCACAATATGGCAGCAATTTTGTGTCCCGCTGTAGCGAGAATCCGTAGCATGTTTCCTTTTGAGAAGTCTGTCTGGAAGAGCCGCTTCGTCAAGGGAAATTTCACGGCCAGTTTGGCAGCAGGAAGTGTCTTTGGTCAGGGTGTTTGTGTAAACAGCTTGTAATGGTTTTAGCCTGTGGTTAAGCCGCTGTGGTGGAGGGCATGTGGCACACACACACATGCATGTATAAACACATGTACATACTCACATACACACACATGCATACACATATACAGAATGCCTGCTGCTATACACCACAGGCATGCATTTGCCTCATTCAAATGCAATTAAGCCCAGACTATACAAGCAAGATCCATTATGGCTGCATAATGGTTTTCACAAGCTTTATCAAGCTTTAACAAATGTGCTTTATACTGATGAGAATAGCTGTGTTGGCTTTTCTTATGCGCTTATGCACGATTGCTTGCCTGAAACAATGCACTGACTTATATGTCATGCATCTCTTGTACTGGTAATTACTGTTTTTGTCAGCAGCAAATTAGCCTCGCATAAGATGAACTCAATTTAACAATTCATTGTGTTTTGCTTCACAAGATCCCAGTCTTGTCCACACCACAGAAACATACAGTGAGCTGACTTGGAATTGCTTGCTTGCGTAAAGGAGCTTAATGGGTTGGATTTAACATATGCTTTATTGCATTTTGCATCATGGGAAAAAAAAAAATCACTATTGTTGCCCGGCATCACACACATTTTTGTCTCTACTTAAGAATTAGCCAAACATATTTAAGTGACGTTCACACATTCCACTGGATTTTACATAATACAAGAAACCTTGGTCCAGATAAGAATAAGAACATGTGTTTTTTATATTCGGCACGTGTACATTTTTATTTCAATATACTTAATAACCATGGATCCAGCAGCAGTATCTAAACCACTAAAACAGAGCACATTAAAAGCCTTTTAGGTAGTCAGGTTGCCATCTCTGTCTCATCTGTCAGGTTTTTTATGACCTCTCCTTCCAGTCCCACTGTTTTGTAAGGAAGTCAAACAGCGGTCAGCTTTGACAACTTCTCTCAATCACCCTCCTACACCGAGCCTGCTTGATGGCTTTTCCAGTAAACGGGAATTGAAACAATGTCAAGATATGAGTCACTTTCCATCAGGGGAATGTTATGAGGCTTTGACTAAGTGAATGATCACTTTACAGTGGGGTACCACATTAAAAGCGCTTGGCAATAGACTAGATATGGGGCATCAGGTATAGTACTGATTGATATGGCAGAGGTTGTTCTTGCTTATGTGCTGTGACTTGAGTCTCTGTAGTCCTGTGTTGTTTTCCTGTTTTCCTGTAATGTTTGCATCAAAGCATTAAACCTTATTCTACTGTTACACTTATTTTAGGTTAGATTGGATTTAAGTGTTACACTGGCTACACACCATTAACAGTAGAGTCTGGTAAGGCTCTTTGATCTTGTTGGCTTATGCAGAAAATGTGGCATGCAGCGCTGGTTGGATATCACCAATTTGAAACTAATAGCAAAGCAAGTTGAGGGGCAATGCACATACATTTGATTGGCAGGTGAGGGCGTTCAAACAGGAGAACCAACCAAACACAGCACTCAAATTCTGAGCTAATACTGCCAAATGAAGCGAGCCTGTCCAGACTTCTGGTGACAGCAGCTGCGGACACACACTGTCAGCATCAGCCAGGCTGTGCAAGTGCAGGTTAAGTATCTGAAAAGAATATGGCTCAGACACAGGCCAGGTACGCCTGACACGTGTAAAGACAATACAGGAATTTGTAAGAAACAGTTGTGATGCCATTTAGTTTCGTGATCAGACTGCCACAGAATTCCGGCCAATGATGCAGCTAGCCATGAATTTTTGCAATTCATTTGTTAATAGTGGCTAAATGGTTTATGGTAGGTTTGTGTATCTCAGTGCCCTGACACTGTTGGCTGGTTTTGGCTAGAAAAAAATGATGGAGCCATGGGGGAAAACAAAAACAAATACATAGAACACTAAATGATGGGAAATTAACATAGCTGGCAAAATTGTAGATCTAGTACACTTGGATGTGTGTACAAAGTTTGTTCTCAAGTCACTGAGGCAAATTACAAAGCAGCAGTATTATCATTCCAGTATTTTGCATGGTGGTAATAGCAGTGCCTCTTTAGCAGTCGTTTGTGTTGGATTTCTGCTCTAATTAGCAAGCTTCTGTCTATTTTGAAAACATAAGTTTATTGTTTATAACAATTACAGGCCACCCTAATTCAAAGGGATGGGAGGGAGGAGGAGGGTGGGCTGTGTAAGAGGAGATAAGTTCTACTGTTACTTTATGTAATGCGGAAAGAGGCTAGTAAAGGTTATTTAACACAAATCTTGTCCCCTCTTCCCCTGTCTTTCCCTCCCACTCTCTCTCTCTCTCCCTCACCTCTCTTCCAGGTATTCAGTCCTTCACAATGGGAACCACACGGAGCAGGAGAAGAAGTCTCTGCACAACGACACAGAGTCCCACGAGTCCTGCTTCTGACCAATGACGACGCCTCAGTCACATCTCCAACACCGAGCACTGAACCTCGCCTCCGCCGCCGTCGCAACAGACGTCGATGGAAACGCACCACAGCCTTCCTGCATCCAGAGGTGAACATCCACCGCGGCTGCTACGGCCCGGCCTGACTTCCAGACCTACAAATACGCCACACAGCTGGCCCGCTGTCGTCTCCAAACCAGAGCCGTGACAGGACTTAATCGGGTCCAGGCGAGGAACTTGAGGAACTCGAGGTCTGGGTAGTGTTTCAAAAGCTCAGCCAAAACTTGACCTGTGGTCGGAAAAGGCAGCAGGGACCTGGTGGACTGGAGCAAATCCATTTATCTGTCTCTCTCTGATGCTGGTTTTGTCTCTTGCTAGTGCTCATGCCAGTAACATAAACCCACAGGAAAACGATCTGGCCCAGTCAAACTGAACCAGAACCAGAATTTGACCCACTGGCACTTCTGACGTTAAGGCCTGTGGGTCGATCTCTCTTTGAAGTCCTTTTGGAGAACCTGTGGCTTTGATTCGGCGAGGGAAGAAAATGGCGGAGCATTTGGATAAACAGCGTATAGGACATCTTTTAACATTCACAGCGCGAGACGTGATTTCTTTCTGTGTTGGGGAGTCATGGAGGTTAATTATGTTGCCAAAGCTATTTGATATTACTTAGCGTGGACTTGTTTTTCATGATTATATGATGCTGTCTGTTGTTTCCGACGCTAGGGTACAAAACAAGGACGACTGACTATAAATTTCATTTCAGAAGGGTGTTCTTCATAAAACAATGAGTGTAATGATTTGGCCAAAATGAACTTTTCAAATAAGCTTTATTGATCAAAGTAGGCAGTGTTTAATACGCACACACACACACACACACACACACACATGCACACAAACATTTCCACACAGATATACCCGTTGATTTTCCAGCACTGCGTTTCGTCAAGCCTTTCTCTAAGTAGAATTTTTTTTATTTGCTTTTCTAAACAAGAAGTGTCTTAGTCTTGACACACAGCGAAGCCACTGTGCGCCTCCGACACTCGGACAGAGCAAATCCCCCTTCCTCTCCTTCCCAGCTTTGCTGAATCAAAAAGCTAAAAGAACACGGGAGAAAGTAACAGCAAAGCTAGGGTAAATCCTCGACCCAAACTATCAAAGTGCATTACTGGAGTGGCTGCTAACATTATGACACAATTCATCATTCCTTATTTGTAATTATTTTCTTGATAGGGTGGAAAAGAAGAAGTTCAATGCAACAGGAAGTGGAAGACAGCAACAATGGGCTGTCAGTGAATGATTCAGTTATGGTATTCTGCCACTTTCTAGTAATATATGTATCTTTGAGTACATGCATGTATGTGTATTGATGCGTGCATGTGTGAGTTTATGTGTTTCCAGAGTGATTTGTACATGTGTGTGTATTTCCTTTTACATATGAGTGTGTTTTCAAGAGTGGGTGCAATATGTCCCTGTGTGTGATGTTAGTATGTATGACGTGCCCCACCCCATCATCCCATTCTGTGTTGTTCCTCTCCATCCTGATATGCCATTTGTTTCCCCTCCCTGCCTTGGAGGCGAAGTCAAAGAATGTACCAGAAATGTTTCCATTTGTTGATATTCATTTATATTCATGGAAACACAGAGGCTATCCTTGAGACACAAATAGCTGAACACTACAGCCAATTGTTTACCTGTGCCTGTAATGCAAACCTTTTCTTTTTTTATTCACCTAGTTAATTGTTTTCTTGTGCTATACCTGTGCCTGTGATGCAAATATTTTCCTTTTTTTAGTTATTTTCTTGTGACATTCCCACGCAAACTATTTTCCTCTTGTGTCTGTGAGTCCTGTGGCGTACAGCACAGAAGTTTGTTCAAAAAGCTATCGGCCCCCAAAAGCTGGAGGTTATCACATCATGAGTCACCAGTTAGACTCCAAACAGTATTAATTATCTCTGCTGCTGCTCTATTGTATCCAAAGCAATGGGTGGGGGGCAATGTCCACACTTGTCAATGAGCGAAAATTAATGATAATTGCAAACAGTAGACCATGTCAAGTCTTTCAAATCCCTCCCACAGATGCAGCCATTGTACACATTCCACTTTTTCCTTCATGTCTTCTGAACTGCTGCTCTGCTCTGACTCCTTGAAGATGTTGGAGAAATCAGAATTCGCTCTCTTTTTAGCAATTTGAAACTAAAAGGAATCGTTAGTTTTCTTCCACAATAGAGTTATCTTGACTTATTTTTATTACATCGCTTTCAAGAAAGACTTGCCTGGAGTATCAATGCAGGATAAAAGCAGCATAAATGTATGAAGAGGCTTTTACAATGGCTACCACCGTATGCAGAACTGATGTAGGATAATAGGAGCAGGATAAATTGAATGAAACGCATTTCTATCATGCCTTCCCCTCTCTGTCTTTTATGCTTAAAGTGCAGTTTATTAAAGGCATTCTTCCAAGTTGAGCTTTGGAATAAGAGTAACAAAGACCGTTTTAATGCCAACATGCTTTAGGGAGACCCAGACCAGATTACCAGTTTCTCTTCTTGGCTTATGGGTTGATGTTTGAGAGTCTCTTGGGCCTGACTATAAAATCCCATTACAGATTGAAGATGTGTGCAGATTCCTCAGTAAGGAAGCAAGCCATATATATACTTAGGCAATCCACTTTTTCTTGGACCATTTATAATGATACAAATATAAACAAATATATTTACCCCTGTATAATTTACTCCTTATCAGTACTATATTACTGTCATTGAATGACATGAGATAGAAAACAGGAGCACCTTGGCTAAACCCATTTCTAAAATGGGTTGCACAGGAACAAGAACAGCCCTCTCAAAACAGCTAATCGGCTGTTGAGCGCTGATGTACTGGCACGAAGGAAAGCCAGAAGCCTCTTCACTGGAAATGCTGGGTATGCAGTGTAATTACACGACAGACAGAAGCAAGCCCATTGACCCACTTGGGGAGTCACGGTTGAGATGAAATGTCCCATCTAGACTGAAGATCCAGGAAATGACAGCAGCTCTCATGATACTCCAGATACATACATAAATACCAGGCCCATGCATCACAATGTAGCTCAGTGAGGATCAGGGAAAGGGGGCAAGGTCAGGCAAGCAATTCTCTTTATTTCAGTTCAGTTCTACTCGAGGCTTTATTGTTCAATAAGGGACATTTGGTTTGCAGACAGCATCTTAAATAATATATATTAAAAACCATACCTTCAAAACATCAGCTTATCATCAGGCTAGAGAAAGAGTCTGTAATGACATGATACTTCATTGCTGAGCTGACGAGGATTCAGTTAGTGTCTTCAAGTGCATGTCAGAAACATCGTATTTACCATAATTACAAATTATTAGCGCATGAACGCCCCACTCAAAGTCGTAATTACAAGTGGGACACTCTGAAATATTGATGATACCCAAGTTTCTGAGTTGTGACATTGATTTGATGGCAAAAATGACAAAAAAATAAAAGGGATGTCCACTGACACAAACATAAAAGGAAAAAAAGAGAAAAAAATGAAACATAATAGGTTTACATAATTCACATTCGCTGCTCTTCATTCTGCTGCCAAAGCAGGCAGCAACTTTTTGATATTTCGTCTTTGTACTTGTATAAACCCATTGGAAAAAAAGTCTGATTTTTAATGCCATCCATGTGTGATGCTTTAGGTTGCGATGGTTATGTGATATTTCCGACCAGAGCACTTGAATTTTATGTCGGATGTATGAGCTTCCAACTCTCAAATGGAAGCACAATCCGTATTGCTCAAGGACACTTCAGCATGGCTTGTGAACAAAAGTCACATGGCTTACAAGTACCGTGTTTACTGAACAGAGTTTTAGTAACTTCTCATCCTGCCTGATTACAAGGCAGAGGAGAGTCAAAACCAATCTGATTCCTGTTCCTGTAAGTTTAGCTAAGCATGATGGATTTTTCTCAAGTGTTCACATCAGTTAAGAGCACATGAAGGAACATGAAGGAAGTTTTTTATACCCATAAAAAACTTTGAGGTTTGTTTCCTATAGTTGGTTGGATTGCATCCTTACTTTTATCAAACCGCATCACAGTTCTCTTGTTAGAAAACAGACATTTTGAGCCAGCAGAGGTCAAATGACATTGTTCTCACCTGGTCAAAATGAAGTGAACAAAAAGAGCAAATACTCCCAGTTCAAATAAACAGTTCTAAACAAGCTTGTTGTGAAGGTTAGTAAAAGGCCAGAGAGGAAGCCTCATCATGTTGTGTGCCCAACAAATCACATCAACTCCTACACAGACAAACATCAGAGACCAGAGGAGTCAAGTGCTCAATAGAGTTCACAAAACCAATTCATCAGTGCAGAACGCAAGGTTCTTATATAAGAGGCTGCATCACCTCAAGTGTAAATTCAAGATGGCTGCGTATCCATCGTAATCTGAACTTCCCTGTTACTTGAAAAGCTTCAACATCAAATACACATCTTCAAAAACAGATTCTCCATCACACTCTCATTCTATTCTTGGTTCATCTCAATCACTGCTCAAAGACTCAAGATATGCTTTTCTGTAGGCTAAAGTAGTGTAACAAGTGGGCAAGGGTCTTCAAAAGAGATCTGTCTGTAATCATAATGCAGGATAAAAGTATGAAGAGTGGCTTCTACAATGGCTAGCAATGTAAAACCCTGTGAAGATTATGTGGCTGCTGCAGTATTGTTGAATTTTCTGGTGCACAGATTCATTCTTCAGCATCAAATGGTAGATAATGAATGAAAGTTCTAAGAAAAAAAAGAAGATAATGAGGTTTCTCACTGATACAAATGATGAAAAATGATATGTAGTTCTTTGTCTAGTTTTGATTCTGTTCCTATTTTCCAAATTCTTCTCAAACTGTGACTTCTTTCACAATTCAAGCACATGCACTTTTTTGTGATTTAAGAAAGGTAAATTCAGTAACGTCATGCCTGTCACAGACTTCAACAGATATATTTTATGAATAGTGGGTTGAGTAAGTCAATAGGGCTCATCCTTAAGACGTTGATCCCCCTTTCAAAAACAACCTGTGGATGTTTTTATGAGCCGTGCCACACCTTTGAGTATGGGATTATTTATTCTCTAATGTATTTTCAGTACTCTTAAAGAGAATTCAAACACAGACTGCTTTTCAAGTTATAGTGACATCAAGTGATTCAAAGCCTGCTACTGCTTCTGCAATCTGCTATTGGCTGATCTGCTGTTGGTTACCTGTGATGGAGTTTATCTTTTGGTTTGTCGCAGATCAGCAAGTAGCAACCAAGATCAGCCAATGACAGATTACCACTGCCATAGCATGCTTTCAACCACTAGAGGTCAGTCCAACCTTAAAAGTAGTCTCTGTGTTTGGTTTCCCTTTAAGATGACGATGACCCAGATCACCAGTTTACTTTCTTTGTATATGTTTTACACTCTGACTGTACAAAACATGAACAACAATTTCTAATACCATTTTTGCACAGTCCTCCTCCCAGTTTTCTACATACTTCAGTTTCCTTCTTGTCTCCCAACATCTTCATCTCCTCTTTATGTTGATTTAATGTCGCCATGAATCAACATTTTGAGACCATCTTGCTTTCATAATTTGGCATATGTGATGATGGTGTAAACTAATGGGATAACAGTATCCATTAGGGAGAAAAAGTTTTTTTCAGTAGGAAAGGAAGAGGGATGGACTGATTAAAAAAAAAAAAGTACATATAACAGAAATTAGATGATAATGTCTTGTAAGCTTTATGGGTTGGGTACCTTGGTCATGTCATTGTCATGTCATTGTGACTCAGCTGGTCAAATCAATAATTTGCCATGACTGATGTATATTCACCTGGTCAGTCTGTTTTACAGAAACAGCAGGCAGTCACAATGTTTTGTACACTCAGAGTAGATTGACCTCAACTTCCTAATGATATTGAACTTCCACTGTTGATTATGTATTTTGGTTATAACGCAAATGGCTTTTGAAAGCAGTGAAAGCAATGAAAATTTACATCATAAATTATTTATGATTGAAAATGTTTTTATTTTGTTTCCTTGACTGTCTCTCTGTACACACACAGCAACAGAAAAGCTTCAGTCTGTATCTTGGGCTGTTTTTCCAGTAAGCAAATTCATATGCGATGACTTTTTTTTTTTTTTTTTTTTGAGTTTTGTATTGATTATTAGGGAATGAACTGTATGTAATAATGGTATATTTTTCTTCAAAAGCTGTTAAAACATCCCTGCATTTGACTCAAACAAGCAGCCCTGCTCTTGTTCTGTCCTTCACTGATATACATAACCTTTCTCCACAGCTTGGGGGCAGAAAAGGCTGAGAACAAAGACTAGAGAATATAAGCTACATAATAGACAGTGCCACAGAGTCGTGCTGAGTCCTGAGAGACAGAGGATTAGGCTTTTTTTATAAGCAATTATGTTCATGTTTTCGCCATTCTTAAACCCACAAATTTCTTTTAAGCAATCTCCAACAGATGCTTTTAATGTTTGTTTTCCCCCTGAATATGATGCAGTATAAAAAGAGGCAGACATTGTGGCTTGGAATGTTTTTTTTTTTCTTTCATATTTTTTTCTTTTTCTGCCTATTTTTTCTGAACTTTGTTGTCCAGTAGCAACCCACTTCCATGGTTACTGTTTCCATGACATCTGGGGATTCTGAAGCAGCATGTAAGTCCATGTGTGTCTGTTCATGTCAGTGTAAGTGTGTGTGTGTGTGTGCATGTGCGTGTGCTTGTATGTGCACGAACACTGCGTGGGAAAGAGTTTGACAGTCTTAAATTAGGAAACACAAGCTTGCCCACCCTCATAAAATTTAAAAAAGGCAGAAAGTGTAAGAAACACCATTTTTGGAGATATCTTGTCTAGGACACAAAGTACAAAAATCAATCTGAGTGCGCTTCAGCTGGAAGCCAGGAAAAAGTGTCTAAGAAATGAAAGAAGGGTCATGTAGCAACTGTTTTAGGTGAGACAGAGATGCGGGATATTCCTGCACATGCGGAAAGCCCCAACTGGAAACACTTTCATGTTCAAAATCTATATTTTTGCACTACTTCAAAGAAACAAGCGCCCGTCCACCTGTGAGGGAATCTCAACATGAGTTTTGTGAAATCCGACGCCACTGTTCAGCCTCTACGGTTCATTAGCAATATTTGAGCCTGATATTTTCATGTGATTATTAGTGGGCTTCAACACACACACACACACACACACACACACACACACACACACACACACACACACACACACACACACACACACACACACACGCACACACAAAGTCACACACACAGAGTACACACACTAGTTCCTCACCTGTAAGCCAGAACACAGGAAAAGTACTCAGACAGACTCCTGAGACACGCTGACTTGAC